>JAPYZC010001319.1:0-34504 GCA_030522665.1 Ichneumoninae sp. A BG-2022a | reverse complement strand
GAATTATTATTATGCAAAATGAATCTTTTCAGTGCCTTTAATATGCATGCATTTTTTCAGATTTTTATACCATCGAGAAGTACTTGCAATATTCACTTTTTTTTCGATAACTTATGCGAGATGAGCGGGAAGCAACATAGCTACTTTAAGAAAAAGTTTTTCGGACGAGTACCGTACAAAGTTTTACTCGACAAGGTGTAAAAACTGCAATTTTTGCACCGAGTGAAGTAAAAAAGATTGCCTGCGTGTATCGCTGTAATATTTTCTCTTAGTATAAACTCACGGAGTAATGTCGTATCCCGAATGCTCGTCCGGCTTCGTCAAATTAATGTGAATGAATCCGAAGTGCATATCCAGTTGATAGGGGTTCTCCCTGTTTCTGTATGTCGCAGGTACGATTGGATACTCGCCGCTGTTCGCCCAATTATCCTGTAACGCGCAGCAAATATAATAGGAAAGGCCGAGTCGCCTGTGCAATTTTATTGTAACATAAGGTAAACGGCCCAGTTTCCGCCGCTGTCCCAGTTACCGCCATTAATCGCAATTTATAATAATAATAAATACAGTGTACGTTAAATACAAACGAAATTGACGGCATGTGGAAAAGCGGTTTACTCTTGATTAATGCCGCAATACGTATATTTTTAATAAAATATTCCCTTTAACAATTGAAGAAACTGGGCCGTTTACCTTAGTTGCCAAAGATATAGAGACACGATACTGTTGTCCGGTAAAACTGCGACTTTCTTTTTGTCGTAATTTCTATGTGTTAGATATGTAAGGATGCGTTGGGTGTGCAAAAGGCGAAAGCCGTAAATTAGAAATAAATAATATTCTATAAGACGGTTGCAATTATCACTCTGAAGATATTGACTGCACGAGGCTAAATTTCATCAAGTTATAACGTGAAAACTTCTCTCAGAGAATTAAATTCTGCAAGTGAACAATTATTTTTTCGTCCTAAAGCAGTGCATTCCTAAAGACTTTCCGGAGATGGAGCTGCATGTCACGCAGATATCTTCAGGGTAATTTGCAATTGATCTTCAAAAAGAAGACCCACCTCCAAAAGGCCGATATACTCCAGCTCAGGTCTTATGGACGTCTCCCTGTATCCCCAGAGAGATATCCGAACCGCCGCCGCCGTGTTACTCGTCAGATTGTAAGCGTTCCATGTTATCTTTATTTCTCGTGGATCACGCTCGTGAACCGCTCTCGTAACGAAGAATATCTTTTCCGTCGCGCTCGACGGTGTCTCTGCGAATAGAATTGAACGTCGTTAATTTTTTTTATTATTAATCTCACAGGAAAAAAAAAAAAACAAACGTTGAAATGAAAAAAAAGAAAAATGAAAATTGAAGCTTTTACCGATGAAGAATTTGCCCTTCCAGTCGTATCTGCCGCTGCCGATCGCTATGGCGAAGGGTACGTATCCTTCGGCCATTACGAAGGGTTGTATGCAGATGGCTCGGTTCCTGTCGATAACCGTTCCCATCACGTCTTCGGTGTCGAATCTGCACGTCACCTTGTCGTCCGGCTCGAAACAGGGACCAGTTATATTCACCACAGTGCCACCCAGCATGTTTCCGCTCTCCGGTGCGAATACCAAGGGCAAATGTGCACCGTCTGAAGGTCAAAGAAGGAACCTCGATTAACAAACATCCGGATGACGATCGAGCGAAGCACTCACTGATGTCCTTGTTGCAAGTGCCCAGCATTATCTTCTCGTCGATCCTGAAGATATGGCGACCCGGAAAACCGTTCGCCCAACCTCTGCTCGGCAAATCTCGAACGGTGGACATTTGAGAATAGGGCTTGTATTCGTAACTCTGAGTGCCGTTTCCTCCATTGAAACCGATCTGACGATAAGACGTTATTACATTGATTAATACACTTAAAAACTTAAATACCACAGAAATTATACGGACGAATTTTATATATAATTTGAGTTTTTCTTCAAAATTTCGGCCCACTGAAAAATAAAAAAATGGTGTCCAGTTAAAAGTCCATACGAAATTCAAGGACATTCAAGGACATTCAAGGACGATTTCCATGGACATTTATTAAAAAAATTAGAATATGCATGTCGCACGCGACGTTCGAAATAAGGTTTAGGAATCGATTCAGAAAAAAACGACTCACTATGCACGAATGTATATTAGGGTGTTTCACAAAAAGGACACTTTTAAAATTTTTTGCTCCCACTTTTCTAAAGTTTAGATTTCGATCCCGAATTGAACCTCTCGAAAGATGGTCTCTAGCAAAAAATTCTAAGAGGTGCCGCATTCGACGTTTGTACCCAAAAAATGTGGCACCTTTTAAACTTAATTGTCAACGACCGCCTTTCGCGAAATGTTTTTTTAGATCGAAGTATATAATTAAATAATATAATATATAATTCTACGGGGTGGGAGATTAACTTTTTGTAATTTTTTGTAGTGAACCCAAAATACATATTTTTAATAATTTATTTTTTTATTTGTAGTTTCTTGTGTTTAATACAAAAAATGGCAAAACGTTAAGCTCCCACCCTATAGAACTATATATATTAATTGATAAAAAAAATCCTGCGAAAGACGGTCGCTGACAATAAAGTTTGAGAGATGCCGCATTTTTTGGGTTAACCGTCGAATGCGGCACCTCTTAGGATTTTTTGCTAGGTACCGCCTTTTGTGATGTTCAATTTGAGATCGAAATCTTTACTTTAAACAGGTGGAAGGAAAATTTAAAAAACAATGCATTTTTTTAAACACCCTAATATATATACATTATATAAATATAATGTATATATAATATATGTATTTTAGCGAAACGGCGATACATATTTTTTTTAGGATGGCCGCTAGTAATATCCATTTTGAAACAGGTGCAAATTTTCCGAAAAAAAAATTCAAGTACTTTAGGTGAAACTCAAGGACATTCCAGGACTTTCCCAAGATCAGCCGAAATTCAAATCGGTTCCAGGACTCCAAGGACTTCAAGGACCGCCGGTTACCATGTGAAAGTCAGAAGAAATAAAAAAATAATTGAACTCACGAAAGCCGGTGTTCCACCCTCTCCCCTGGTCGTGTCGCCGTTGGCTTCCGTGTGCGTCGTCCATTGTATATCGAGATAATTGAATATCGCGTAAGTGAACACTTCGTCGGTGGCGAGTACCAGTTGGAAGGTGTTCGTCGTGTACAAAGAGTTGTCGATACCACCGGCGAAGGACATGTTTTTCCATGTAACGATAACCGCGTGTTTCGGATCGAACGAGTCCGAGCCGACGACACCGTCGCGGATGTCCCACTTTACGCGCTCCCGCAATTCCACCCCAAATTGATCGGTTCTCTTCTGTAAGTCTCTCTCCTGTCTAGGTGGGACAATCGGGAACACGAGGATATCTTTTTATTGTTTATCGCTCTAGAGATCGTCGAATTGTCGCTTCCGGCTCGAGAATCACATTCTTCGACCGGAAGTGACGTCACCTTGGAAATACGTCACTTCCCGTCTGACAATCCCATTTTTCAACCGGAGGTGACGTCACTTCCGGTTTGGGGCCTCATTTTTCAACCGGAAGTAACGTCACTTCCGGTATGGGAATCTCATTTTTCAACCGGAAGTAACGTCACTTCCGGTTTGGGAATCTCATTTTACAACCGGAAGTAACGTCACTTTCGGTTTGGGAGTCCCATTTTTCAATCGGAAGTGGCCTCACTTCCGTTTTGAGAATCTCAGTTTTCTACAGGAAGTGACGTCACACCGAAAATACTTCACTTCGGTTTGAAAATCAAATTTTTGTACCTATTTCCGGCGCGACGAATTTCCGGTCGAAAAATCAGATTTTCAAACCGGATGTGACGTATTTTCGTAAAAAAGAAAGCGACATATCTCCAGAAATATCAGTTTCCCTTTCTAAATTCAAGCCGCCGATTTCAACCAGTACCTTCTAAATAATGCACATTCTTACCTAAAATAGACACCCGGATGTCTCTGGTCAATATCGGTGGGTCTCAATTTTCCTATACGACATTTGCTGAAGAATATACCGATGAATGACGGATCGTTTTTTTCCGGCCAGTCCTTCGTCGGAAACACCACTGGATACGTATAGTGCTCCGGTGGATCGCTGAATTCCAGAAAGCCGTTCATCGATAGCTGAATAAAATTGATATTCGATAAGTCGAATTAATGTGTTTTGTTTGTATTTCAGCATTGACGCGACCGATATAGAAATTTTTCTTCGCTCATCGAGTTCGAGTTCATTGAGTATAAGACATGAGCATACTGACCCGTGTATAGTTGAATCTGAAGCCGAAAAAGGGAAGCTGGAAGTTGAAGTTCTTGTGAATCTGTGGCATCGACGAGTGGACGTCGGTCTGCAAGTCGCCCTTGTCGTTATCGAGGCCCTTGTCGAAGTACCAGTACATCATTTGCGAGCGTATCTTCTGCCATCTATCCGGAGGGATTGTGTAATTCCTGGGTGAGCTGTCGGGCGCGGGTGCGTACCGGTCGGCATCCGGAGAGTCGGAATCTGCGACGAACGAAACGGTACATCTTTTATATTCATACGGTAAGGTAAAATCTCGAAGGTGACCTTGCTTGCACTACATCATCGCAAGGTCACAGAGGCGAACGGCACAACACGGACCCGCGGGGCAAAATGGTCCCCTATGGGAAAAATGGCCCCCTGGGGAAAAATTGTCTCCTGAGACAAATGATCTCCTGAGAAAAATGGCCCCTTGGGGGAAAAATGGACCCCTGGGGCAAAATGGACCATTCTTACCAATCTTTCACGGACAATAAAAGAGAAGTTTCATATTCATTGGAGGACATCCATTTTGAGAGATGGGAACCGGAAGTAAGAACGTCCAAGGGAAGAAATTCGAAAAATGTTCGCTCGGTAAATAAATTGAATTAATTAATTTTATGACAAATTGAAACCGAGAATCAATCATTATTTCTATTGTTAGACCTGCAACTGTCACATCATCCACGAAAGTCTTTGACATCCGTACGGTACGATAAAATGCCGAAGGTGACATTAGTTACATTATTAAACATAGGTCGCAGAGGAGAGCGGGGTAAAACGGACATTCGGGGCAAAAAGGGCCATTTTTACCAATCTTTCGTAGAAAATAAAAGGGAAGTTTCATCTCGATTGAAAGATATTAATTTTGTTCCGCTCTTCTCTGCTGAGAAGATGGAAAGTGATCGATAGAAGTGAACCGGAAGTAAGAACGTTCGAGGGAAGAGATTTGAAAAATGCTCGCTTGACAAATAAGTCAAATTAATTATTGACATTAATTGATTGAATTGCAAATTTATTTATTTAATGGTAAATTAATTCATTAAACGATAAATTAATTGATTGAATGATAAATCGAAACCGACGAGCAATCACCGTTCTATTGTTAGACCTGCAATAGTAACATCATCCACGAAAGTCGTAGTACTCCGAGGTGCGGTGTGACTCACCGCCGATTCATGCCAACCGCGGCAAGTGAGTAACTGATAACGCTTAGATAAGATCAGGTATAATCAAAGTTGACGTTCAACAAATAACGAAGAGCTATCCCACTTTATCACACATCGATCCGATCCTCTCTCACCCCCAATGACACTCGCATACATGTATACAGTATAGTGTGGAAAATATGACAAGATCGAAGCTTACACACAGACTGTTCAACCCCTTCACTTCGTCATCAATTTTCCGTAAAACTAGACCATCGATTATTTTTTCTATTAATAAATTATCAAGGTTCTATAATCTATAATCTTACATCGAATATTTTCAGTCGACGATTTTCTCTTCCAACCCTACCGCGTGGGACGCCTCGACGAAAAATTATCTACTCGAATAGTAGAAGCGAAGAAACTCGTAAAGAAACGCCTGCACAAAATTACCTCATCCACATTTTTTTTTTTTCGATTTTTTCAGACGAATAATGTATGAGAAGTAATGCGCATATTATATATTAATTCCATAAAGCGCTCGTTCACCCCCATTGATAACTCAATAAACAAATAAACTATCACCATTCTAAAATCTACAATATTTCCTCGAACATTTTTCAGTCGACGATTTTATTTCCTAGGCCTACCGCGTGGGACGACTCGACGAAAGATTATCTACTCGAATAGTAGAAGCGAATAAACTCGTAAAGAGCACCTGCACAAAATTACCTCATCCACATTTTTTTTTCGATTTTATAAGTTTCCGAACACCCAATTTTTGTTTTCTTCAGACGAATAATGTATGAGAAGTAATACGCATATTATATATTAATTCCATAAAGCGCTCGTTCACACCCATTGATAACTCAATAAACAAATAAATTATCAACATTCTAAAATCTACAATATTTCCTCGAACATTTTTCAGTCGTCGATTTTATTTCCTAGGCCTACCGCGTGGGACGACTCGACGAAAGATTATCTACTCTAATACCAGTAGCGACGAAACTCGTAAAAAACGCCTGCACAAAATAACCTCATCCACATTTTTTTTTTCGAGTTCATAAGTTTCGGAGCACCCAATTTTTTTTTCCTTCGGACGAATAATGTATAAGAAGTAATGAGTATATTTGTATATATTATTCCATAAAGCGCTCGCTCACGCCCATTGATAACTCAATAAACAAATAAATTATCAACATTCTAAAATCTACAATATTTCCTCGAAAATTTTTCAGTCGACGATTTTATTTCTACGAAAGATTATCTACTCGAATAGTAGAAGCGAATAAACTCGTAAAAAACACTTGCACAAAATTACCTCATCCACATTTTTTTTTCGATTTTATAAGATTCGGAGCACCCAATTTTTTTTTTCCTTCGGATGAATAATGTATAAGAAGTAATGAGCATATCTGTATATATTATTCCATAAAGCGCTCGCTCACGCCCATTGATAACTCAATAAACAAATAAATTATCAACATTCTAAAATCTACAATACTTCCTCGAACATTTTTCAGTCGACGATTTTATTTCCTAGGCCTACCGCGTGGGACCCCTCGACGAAAGATTATCAACCCGAGTTCTCGAAGCGACGAAGTTCATTAAAAAAAAAACGCGTACAGAAAATTTACCCAGCGACATATTTTTTTTCGACTTATTAAGTTTCAGAGCCCCCAATATTTTTTTTTTTCGTTGAATGAAAAATTAATAAGAAGCAAAGAGTAAATTTATATATATCGAGCTTAATTCGATAAAGCGCTGGGTCACGCCCACTGATAACGAATTACTCACCGTAGCTAACATACTTCCCGCTTCTCGCCCCGGCGATCCGTCCGGAGATTCTGGGCGGATTGGCCGATCGTGAAACTTCCGGTTTCTCTTTGCCGTGGACGTTGCCGGCCGCGGTGTCCTGAGACGCCGAGCCTTCCGGATTATTCGCCTGGTCGATCGAAGGATCGACGCTCGACGGATCGACAACGACGTCCGTTCCATTTGCCCGAGACAAATCGTCCTCGGGGATTTCCTCGACGAGGTCGGAGAGTTCCAACGACGTTGAGAGGTCCTTGAGGTCGTCCGCCGGTTTCTCTTCCGGTAGCGCGATATTTTCTCCCGATTCGCTCAAACCGAACACACTCTTGAAAGTCTCATTCTCGTGCTGTCCGTCGACGCCGGCGACGACCAGAATCGCCGACAAAAACACTGCGAATCCTCCAAATCCGGACGGCGAGGAAACGTCGATAATTTTTCTCCACCGCATTTTAAGACGGAAGGAAAAAAAAAAACTCGTCTTCGGACCAGCAAATTTACGGTGTGACTGAGGCTCACGG
Organism: Ichneumoninae sp. A BG-2022a; assembly: GCA_030522665.1. Taxonomy (NCBI): domain Eukaryota; kingdom Metazoa; phylum Arthropoda; class Insecta; order Hymenoptera; family Ichneumonidae; species Ichneumoninae sp. A BG-2022a. Next base: position 26,735 of record JAPYZC010001319.1, on the reverse strand, counting down.
TTTCACAGGTACGAGTGAAGATAATGCTTGACTGATATCATCACGCGCTATCCTACGATAACGGAGACCCCTTATCTTCGTATCTTTACGCTGCCCGATGAGTTACACACACGAAAATGCACGAGGGACCCTTTGGCCTACATTTTCTTACGGGAATTCGTGGGCTCGTGCTGGGTAGATGCGTACGGTGCGTTTCTTCGTACTCTTCGTCACCAGCGATTATTTCCGGAAGGAATTTTCCGTTCTATATGCTGGAAACAGAAAAAAAAATGAACGGTTTTGGAAGAAATAAAATGTTTCAATAAATTGTATGGTAATAGATTAAGACGATCATTTTTTTTTTTGGGTTTTTAAAATGGTTTTGCTATTGTTAATTTTGAAGAGTTGGACTCATATGGGGTCATGCTTTAATGAATAAAATATTTATTTTTTGCTTCCTCATGGAGGAAGCTTGGTTTTCATGGAAAAGAAAAATGTTTCGAGATTTTTATGAAAACTTGTTCTTAATGTTCCAAAAAATCGAATTAAAAAAATGCCTAGATGTATGTGTGTGCGTGTGCGTGCGTGACAGACTGCTATCGTTTAAAAATACTATAACTCGGAAACGGTTTGAGTTAACCAATTGAAATTCGGTACACTTGGAAAGTGGCCACGTCTCGTCATTCAGTGCAATTTTTATGCAAATTGCGGCCAAATTGGAGATTTTACGCAATTTTGATTTTTTTTAAATATCTCGTATCTCTAGCTGGCATAAATGTTGAGCTCTCGTTCTAAAACTGCACACGAATATAATATTTTCGGTATCGATTTTCTTCACAATCTATCCAAGCGCTCAGATTTTATGGGACTTTGATTTTTTTTTTTTAATGATTAAAAACGGTCTCGAGCAAACATGGAAGTATCGAGCTTAAACTTGATACCGGAATGGAGTAACATACACGACTGTGTACATACACACACACGTACATCCCGACGCCAGTTAAAAATAACACTCCTCGACGTCTCAGACTACTTTAAGTACTCTGAAACTAAAATCTTAAACATTTTTTTTACCGAAAAACACAGCTTCCTCTATGAGGAAGCAAAAGATTTTTGTCGAGGACTCGGCACACGATAAGCATTGCGAATATCGATGGGTGAATTTCATCGGGGTAAACAAGTAGATCGGAGCAGTTTACGAGACGCCTCGATTTTTAATATAAATTTTGAACATTAAAAAACGATTCTATACTCACATTGAATTATTAGTCTAAAGCGCGTTTCTTCGAATTATGGGATCGGTATAATATCTACATATCAAAGAGGAAAAAAAACGTTATTTTCATTATATTTTATTTGAGTAGTGAAATAATTTTTGTTTGTTCATTTTTTTTTGTTTTTTTGTTTTTTTTGTTATCGTCGAGTCGAGGGAGAGTTTAGTTTGAACATTACGAAGGTGAAGAGTTGTCGCCGTTGCTGTCTAGATAACCACCGGAGCCATTGACGACGAACGATGTGCCCAGGCCGTACAGGTGACCACAGTATTTCGCGTCGTCGATGTTGTCCTCGAAAAACATCTGAAACAATTTATTTATTTATTAACGGGATTCATCGATAGTCACAAACGAGAAATTCAACGTGCACAAAAAGTCCCACTTTTCGTGCATGTAACGCGTTGCGAAAGTGACGCTTTTCAGCAAGGTGTGCGAGAAAAATACTGCGCATGCGCAGATTAGACTAGTTAATTTTTTACACACTTTTTTAACACTCCAGCTATTTTTCGCACACATTTTTAACACTGCAGTTATTATTTCGCACGCTTTCGCCACGCTACAGGCATGTAAAGTTGGAGTTTTTGTGCACTGGTTAAAAAATAGTACATTTCGATATGAGCGCGAAAAAACGTTTTTCGCAGGAGTATCCGACAATAGTATATATGACACTAGTGCGAAAAAAGTACTACCCTAGCAAGTTGACGGACGGCTGCTTTTAGGGAAAAAAACTAAAAAACGGACCGAAAAACGGACACGTCCGTTGGGGAACGAAACGAAAGGACAGAATAAAAATAAGATCTTGGTCCTTTTTCGGTTACCGAAAACGGACCAAAGCAAATTTTTCGAAAAAAACCGTTCGGTCCGTTTTCGATAACCGCAACAGAAAAAAGACCAAATGCCAACAAAAAATGTACAGTCCGTTTTGTCGTTTTTTACGGTCCGTCTTGTTCCCCAACGGACGTGTCCGTTTTTCGGTTCGTTTGCAGTCCGTCAACTTGCTAGGGTATTCATCGGGAATTTATCTATCGTTTTGTTATCCGCAATTAATGAACCAATTATGAAAATTCTCCGATGTCGCATCTCTGAGGTAAGTACCTCTCGCATTTTGAAGAAGACCATTCCAGTTAGAAGCGAATCGGATCCCGCTTGATGTTGTGGCCCGACTCGTTGAAGCTCCAGCTGTTCGGCAACTTCTTGTAGACCGCCCTTCAAGTTCTTGCAAGACTTCATGAGGTACTGGGGATCAAACCAACAAATTCGTAAAATATTCCAATCCTCGTAATGCCGACCAGTGACACGTTAAACAATCCACTACAGTAAGACACGAGCACCCGATTGGATTACACAATGAATGCAATGACGTTGCACTTTTCTGATCTACTATACTTTTCCCCAAACAAAAATAAACCTGCGGGCGTAATGTCCGATACTTTCGTAAACTTTGTAAATCACAAATGTAATGTAAACAAAAAAATAAATAAACAAATTTTGACTCGAGTGAAGTTTGGACGGTTGAACGTGTCGACGAGCAACGAATAAGAAAAATTGTCTGGTTACTTTGACGTCGTAAATCGTTGGAAAGTATATCCTCAGCAGTTCGAAAAATTCGCTCTCTTCGTGTGGCAAGGTTTGATCGGTCAGCAGTTTGAGTAAATATCCAAAGTCATAGCCGGAATGAAACGACAGCCATTTGATGTCGTCGACGAGTACGATTCCCGAGGTCATCAAGAGTTCGGCGAAATCCAACGGATCGATGCCCTCTTCTTCGTGCTTTTTGAACTGTATGCCACTGTTTTGTAACATGTCTATGCTATCCTGTGCGTACATGTCTTCTCTGGAACGAAGATAAAGCGATTACAGCATTGGCATCACGCGAAATTTTACTTTTGGTAAAGCAGTAACATTAAAATTTTTCTTTCACTCTAAGAGGTCGATCTACGAAACGAAGCTACGAATCGACTTACTGTAAATTGAATTTGAAATTAAACTGCCACGTTGTGTAGCTTCCACCCGGCGTGTTGCCCGACTCGTCGAGAAACGTCAGACCCAACTGGATGATTCTTAGGAGATCGACGTTACATCGTAGCAATTGGTACTGGTAATCCGCGCTCGTTCTGAATTCACCTGAAATCATTTGAAAATATAAAAAATTAATAACATTTTATTTCAAATGACTACTTAATTTTTTTCAATTTACTACGTTCGTACATTCTTCACAGTGAACTACTGATTACTTGCATTAAAATGTTGCATCATAACTGATACCATATCAGAGTCGTTTTTGTAATAATTATCAGAGGATTGCGCTGCGTATCGAGCAAAAGAAAAATAAAATAAAAATTATCAGAGCATTGTGTGGGGTATTGAGGAAGAGAAAGATCAAATAAAAATGCTTGGAGCAACGTGTTGCATATTGAAAAAAACAAATATCACATAAAACAGAATTACTTCAGCAGAATAAAAAAAAAAACAATTTTTTACCTATAGGTCTGGCGACGACTCCTGGAAATTCTGTGTCCATAGCGATGTACTGGTACTGTTGGACGACTTGCCGAATGGTTCTGAACTCCTCCTCCAAGTTGTGACCCCAAACATCTCTAATGCCGCATTCTTCGTTGCTGGGCATCGCCCCTCCCTTCCCTAAGGAATTAGCTCCACCTGTGAATGAAAATTAAACCAGATTACCCTCAGAAATTTCCGTCAAATTTGAATGACTCCAATTTTCGGAGAAAAAAGTGCATCTTCTCCACAGTTTCCTGCTTGTCGTCTTACCGCTTGCGCTTTTCCGGACCATTTGAAGTTGATCGTTGCAGCTATGGGAATACGGATGCGAAACATTAAACACAATTTAAAACGCAAAAAAAAACAGATTATCGTATCGTCGTAAACGCAACGGCGAGAGCGAATTAACAAACAAACGAGCGTAAAGCAAAGTCTGCGTCCAACATTCTGCGTTACGAGCCTACACAGCTCTCTTCCGAGCGATTCTCAAACGTTAATCGTCGATCAAACAAAAGGATTCTCTTATCTCGGCGTTCGCTGTATCGTTGAGAGACCTCGAAACGTTGGACAAACAGGAGTTGAAAATAAAGAAAACAACAAAGAGAACATTGTCCCCAAAGACACAAAAAAAAACCGAATATCACGTGTGTTGACTAGGACGGATGTTGACACCGTAAAAATGAGGAAATTCCTTTAAATAAACAACAACAAAAGCAAGAACATTGTCCGAGTGTTTTGTAATCTCATTGCAATTTGCTTTCTTAATTTACTATTTGGAGCTCCTAATTAGGATTTACTGGTTGGAAATGGAAAAATCCATCGAACAAATTTAATTCATTTGACAAAAAATTTAAACTGTCCTCACTGAGACGAAAGCGCTGAAATTACGAGAGTTGACATAATAGAAAAAAATTCTGTCGAAACATTTTTTTTTAAACATTGCCCAAGAGTTTTGTGACCTCATCGTAATTTATTATTCGGAGCTCCTAATTAGGATGTACCGTGTAAAAGTTGTCAAAGGAATGACTAAAATTACATTTTTTTTTTTTTTATTTGTCCCATCAGACCCGAGAATGCCCAAATTAGGAATGTTGACTTTTTCGGACGCTTAAGGTGGGAATAATCGGAAATTCCGTTGAAACAAAACAAAACATCGTCCCCTCTGACAAGGAGAAATCCGACAAATAAATTTAATGTTATTAAAAAAAGAAAATAAAATTGTCCCGACTGACACGAGAACGCCGAAATAACGGATTTTGAGACTACGTCGAACGCTTAAAATGAGTTAAGCAATTTCATTACGGCGATTCCGTTAAAACAATAAAAAAAACATTGTCACGTGTCGTGTCGCACTGACACGAGAACGCCGAAATTACGAATGTTGACAGGCATGGACGTTGACACTACATCGGACGCTTACCGTCAGAGCGAAACGAGAATTGCGTTAAACAAAACAAGCTCTAAGAAAACATTGTCGTCGCTGACACGAGAATGCCGAAATTGGGAATGTTGACTTGGACGAACGTTAGCACTATTTTGGGCGCTTAAGGTGACAATAATACGGGAATAACGTTAACCAAAAAAGTTTAAAAAAAAGTTTTTCCCACTGACACGCGAACGCCGAAACTACGAATATTGACTTGTTAGCACTATTTTGGACGCTTATCGTGAGAACAGTACGGAAATTCCGTTCTAACCTTAAAAAAAAAGTATAAACTCGTTGACCGATTAATCGATCGAGTCGAACACAGTGGGACACGAGAGACGACGAATAATCTTTTCAATTATCCTGTCATCATTGGCCCGATCTTTCGATCGCACGATAAACGAAATAATGACACGAACCCGAGACGTAGAATCAATTTTACCTCGGTAATTGCACAAACCAACACAAAAAAATCTTCGAAGCGAGCGCATCAAGCTATGAACAAAATTCTTCAACAAACTTCAAACAAATTTTCATGTATTTACCCTCATCAGAGGTTAATTGCAATCATATTCAGGGTCGAAGAAAAAAAACTATCTTTTTATTTTTTTTTATTTATATTTCTGCTCGGTAACTGCGCTTTCTCGGAGAGCGGCGCTGTAGGTCGCGGCAGACTTGCCAACGTGACGTCCGGGTTAAGGGCGCGTTTGCAATGGCTCGCTGTCGCTGAGCGAGTTATTATTATTGTTATTTATTTACAGAAAATAAGTTTTCACTTTTTACATTTGCTTCTGTATAAACGCTATTCACGGAAAAATATATAAATCGGTTTTATTTTTGAATATGTTCGTATAAATGTTCCCCACCGGCGACATTAACGGGCTAGTTTCCAAACTTGCGCATAAGTTCGTGGCGTAAAAACACTCCGAGTATATTCCGAAATCGCTTTCCGGTCCGGACTGTACGGAAGCCGGTGAGGGAAACAGATGCACCGCGAAACTATTCGTACCGTACTTTCCAGAATCCGCGAGAAAAGTCGATTACAGTTTTTATTACCGACCGCGGTACTGCACATGCTCTTAAGGCGAGGTGAAACAGACTCAGCCGGTAACAAAAACTATAAGGATTGGCATTCGGAGATGTTCCACATTTCGTGAAAAAGCAAAGTATTAGCGGATGTAGAATTCAAAACCGTGTCCAGACTTTTTTTTGTCAACTGGCTGTCACGTGAAAAATGCAAATGATTACGAAAAGAACGAGGGAGAAAATTCCTTTGAAAAAAACCCGGATGCTAAAAAGTTGAGTGAATTTGTGACTAAAAAAAAAGTGACGGTCAAATCCGAACTAGTCAGATGTTTCGGTGTTTCGAACATTTTCTGGAATAAAGGTCAATTGACGCTTTAAAAAAGATTACCGTCACTATTCCGCTTTGTCGGCGCTAGCAGAAGCGAGCAGCGGCCGTCGCTTACATGCGAACCGGCCCGCACCGGAAACACCGTCGTGTCGCGTTGGCCGAGTGGGGATGGCCAAATAGTCTCGGAAATACACACCGTTTGGCTGCGTGAAAAGAAATTCTCAACCCCAAAAGAAGTGAAAAAAAAAAAAAACGGAGAGGAAGTGAAAAGTTGTCTGACGTTATTTTGAAACAAACAAGTCCGTGTCGTTGGCAAAGTCGTCAAGATGGTGTTAGCCGACCTAGGGCGTAAAATTACGTCCGCTCTACGGTCACTGAGCAACGCGACTGTCATCAATGAGGAGGTAATCGCGGCTCGCTCGAGGGAGACTGTAAACAGATGGAAACATTTCGCCACCGTCACTCTCGTTGCGTTCGACTTCGCCGTCGATATCGTGCCAGTCAATAAACCAATCCCTCCAGTTCCCCTCGATCCCCTCCGATCGTCAACGATGAGGCGAAATTTTTTATTTTTTTTTACCCAAAAAAAAAATCTCACACGTTTCGTTGTCACATTTGGTCGCTAACGCTTGCGAACTTTTTTACCCTCAGGTACTGAATTCTATGCTAAAAGAGATATGCGCGGCGTTACTCGAAGCCGACGTCAACATAAGACTCGTGAAGAAACTTCGCGAGAATGTACGGCAGGTCATCGACTTCGACGACATGGCCGGAGGCCTCAACAAGAGGCGAATGATACAGAGCGCCGTCTTCAAGGAACTCGTCAAAGTGCGTCGATTTTCTGTTCTTTAAATTAGGCGTGAGATCGTCAAGGACGGAGAGCATTTTTTATCTTTTTTTGTTTACTTTGTTACATTCCATTGCGTTTGCAGTTGATCGATCCTGGAGTGAAGGCTTATCAGCCGGTCAAGGGAAAAGCCAATGTTATCATGTTCGTCGGACTGCAAGGTTCCGGAAAAACTACCACCTGTACGAAACTGGCTTATCACTATCTCAAGAAAAATTGGAAAGCGTGTCTGGTCTGCGCGGATACGTTTCGAGCTGGAGCCTACGATCAGATCAAACAGAACGCCACTAAGGCCAGGATCCCCTTCTATGGAAGGTAAACTTACACCTGTGGAAGGTCTGAGAGAATTAAAAAATGTTGCTGAAAATCGCTCCGGATTTCCTAACTTGACACGGAAATAGGTGGAATGCAGGACGTTTTTTTTAGATGAAAAAACTTACGCATTTTTATAATTTGGAGGTCTTTTTTCAGAGCTATGGATTTTTTACCTATAGTAAAATACATTATTTATTTATTTATTTATTATATAAGGATACGGTACAAAGCTCTTTCTATATGGTAATTACATACAAAATAGTTGTTTAGTGTATGAGGTTGCTAACAATAACGAGGTACTTTTAAACTTGAAATCTGCTTTAACGCCGTCCGGAGAAAGATCCGTTCCTAAAAACTGCCGGAAATACCGAAAATCTGGTTTATGTCAGTGAACTCATTTGCCATTCGTATTAATCAGGGGATCAACCTACTGTGCTTGTAGTTTATAAGAGAATTCCGAGTCCTAAACAGCTCCGTATTTCATGTCGGTGAGGTGGACCGCGACGCACAAACTCACTCAAAAGATCGACACAATCCACGAACGTATTCAGGACATAAAAAAAAATGTTATATTATTTTATTTTATTGACAAAGTAACTCCTTAACGCAGGACTCAAAGTTGTGAACCAAAAACACGAGACGTACAATTTGAATATACAGAATAACATAATACTTAATACAAATATACACACCAAATATATAAAAATATAAAAGAAAGACCTTAGGAAAGCCCAATGAAAAACCTAATTATCTGATAGACGACCTTCGCTTTGCTGAGGAAACTCTTACATATTTCTATTCATATCATAGGACATTTAGTAAAAAAAAACGTACGAGTGTCAAAGATGGAGTAAAAATACATCATAGCACTTTGTTCTTTGCCATTGGTGCATTTACAGTCCCCTGCGATATACATTTTGTTAATTTATAATTTCTCTTCAGTTACACGGAAGTCGATCCCGTGGTGATCGCCCAGGACGGTGTGGACATGTTCAAGAAGGAGGGCTACGAAATAATAATCGTCGACACGAGCGGTAGACACAAACAGGAAGAATCGTTATTCGAAGAAATGTTGCAAGTCTCCAATGCCGTGGTACGTTTTTGTCTCCTGCACCAGGCGTAATCTCGCCTCTGTACCAGAAACACGAAACGGTTACCTTTTTTTCTTGTAGCAACCGGACAACATAATATTCGTGATGGACGCGACGATAGGTCAAGCTTGCGAGTCTCAGGCGAAAGCCTTCAAGGAACGCGTGAATGTCGGCTCAATTATAATAACGAAGCTCGACGGACACGCCAAGGGTGGTGGAGCCCTATCGGCGTGAGTATTTCCCGATCGAGAACGATTTTTTTCCTCGACGTCGCTTAAGTAACCACGTTCCTTGCGTGCAAGACGGGCGGCGAATTTCCTGTTCTTCTTCCTCCTTTTTTCCTGGATTTATGCCGCTTGGCCAAGTTCCATTACAAAATCGCCCATTGTCGAATATTGATCATTATTTACCTGTGCGCATGCGCTATTAGTAAAATCGTCATATTTGACCTACTGGCAAATATGATGAATTTGGCGACGCAAGAAATGTCTTTATTTTAACGAAGTCGGAAAAAAGTATCGTAAGGTAAACGGCCCAGTTACCGCCATTAATCGCAATTTATACCAATAATAAACACAGTATACGTTAAATAGAAACGAAATTGACGGCATGTTGAAGAGCGGTTTACTCTTGATTAATGCCGCGATATGTATATTTTTAATAAAATATTCCCTTTAACAATTGAAGATGGCGGAAACTGGGCCGGTTACCTTATACTACACGGGAGGGAGCAGATTTTCACCTCGTGATTGCGCTCGAGCAGCAAACTTCACACTCGGCGAAAATTACGCACTTTCCTCTCTTGTAGTATAATATTCTATTTTTTCGACTTCACTGAACAAGCAAATTCCTTGCGTGCAACACAGGAGGAAAAACTTCTATTATTGATTAAAGATCACTATTAACCTGTGCGCATGCGTTATTAGCAAAATCGTCATATTTGCCCTATTGGCAAATATAACGAATTTGGCGACACAAGAATTGTGCTTATTTTAACGAAGTTAGAAAAAAGTATCGTACGTTATATCTATTCATCTCGTGTGATTTCTGCCCTCGTTGCGCTAGAGCAGAAAACTACGTACTCGGCGAAAATAACGCACTTCAATCCCTTGTAGCATTACGAAAATTTCGTAAAGGAATAGTATATTACTTCACGAAATTTTCGAATGTGTGAAAAAACGAATTTTTGTCCGACAACACAGAGTCGCAGCAACGCAGAGTCCGGTGATATTCGTCGGCACCGGTGAACACATAGACGACCTCGAGCCGTTCAAAACTAAGCCGTTTATCAGTAAATTATTGGGCATGGGCGACATAGAGGGTTTAATCGATAAAGTAAACGAATTGAATATGGACGACAACGAGGAATTGCTGGAGAAAATCAAACACGGCCAATTCACCCTTCGCGACATGTACGAGCAATTTCAGAATATAATGAAAATGGGTCCGTTCTCGCAAATAATGGTAAGTGAGTAGTTACGGTAGGTCAAATCTTCCGAATGCTTCAAAGCTTTAATAAATCGATTGTAAATCGGATGTTTCAGGGCATGATTCCGGGCTTCAGTCAGGACTTCATGTCGAAAGGGTCGGAGCAAGAATCCATGGCGAGATTGAAACGCCTGATGACTATAATGGACAGTATGAACGACGCGGAGTTGGATAGCAGGGACGGGGCGAAACTGTTCAGCAAACAACCGGGACGAGTGGTCAGGCTCGCCCGCGGCTCGGGCGTCACCGAGTCCGAAGTGAAAGATATGATATCGCAGTATACAAAATTCGCCGCGGTCGTGAAGAAGATGGGAGGTATTAAGGGGCTGTTCAAGGGCGGCGACGCTATCAAGAACGTGAATCCTACGCAAATGGCCAAGTTGAATCAACAAATGGCGAAGATGATGGATCCACGCGTTCTCCATCAAATGGGTGAGTTCAGCAGCGTCGTCGACGTACGAAAAAAAAATCGGGGCCGTGATTCGTTAATGCAAGATTTTTATTTTGCTTTCTCATAAAGGAAGCTGTGTTTTCGTTAAAACCAAAATTTGGGGATTTTAGTATAAATTTTTTTTTTGTTGTGAAAATGTTATTTTTATTAAGTCATGTAGAAATTACTTTGCACGCTTCTTTCCTTTTGTTTCTTGACGGTCCGGTGTGCGAGGATTAAAATATTTTTGATGACATAAAAAAAAAATGTTTTAACACAGGTGGAATGTCCGGGCTCCAAAACATGATGAAGCAACTTCAGCAAGGAGCCGCGGGTGGATTAGGCAATCTGATGGGCGGTTTCGGTGGCAAGTCTTGAGAGGAGGTTCTTGGCAGTACGACAGCTGCCGTAAATCACTCTCACTCTCAGCAAGCCAGAAGACACAGCCGAATTTGAATCATAAACTCGCGTTCGCCCAACGTTTTATCACGTCACCTCATTAATTAATTTACGATTCATCGTGCGACAAGCGTTGAGATACCGACGAAACGATTCTTACGTATCGTCCCCGATCTCTCCGTCTCAGTTTATTTATCAATTTTTTCCGAAACAAAAAAAAATCAATTTTTTGTTCATGCAATATTTATATATAGAATCTGATAACTTTGTGAACGGAGTTGCGCGCGCTCTTGGCGAAGCTCTCTCATTTGCACGTAACAACGAACGAAGCCGATCTTAAAATTAAGCGTGAGTTTGTGAAATGTCAGCACGAAGAAATCGTGCAATCGATCATTCCTTTACGAGTCATAGATCGATACGTTCGGATTCCTTGAGGCGAGAGTAGAATCGATTTCCGATGCTAATATATACATATATATATATATTGATGTACAACAACATCTTGTGTATCTTTACGTTGACTTTTGTAAATAAATTATTATATAATAAAACAAGGAAGTGACAGTTGGAAAACAGAGTTAAATGATAATTAATGCCTTACCAAAGATCCGTACCGCAAACATTGTGCGTACGTGCACAATGTTTTCGAGTATAGTAAAAAAATTCCCTGCAAAATCACTTCCGGTTAAAAAATCTAATTTTCCGACCGGATCTGACGTCATACAGGAAAACTTCACTTCCGGTTTCAAAATCTGACTTTCCGACCGCAAGTGACGTCATACGTGAAAACGTCACTTCCGGTTGAAAAATTTCATTTTCCGAACGAAAGTGACGTCGTACGGGAAAACGTGACTTCCGGTTTCGAAATCTAATTTTTTGACCGGAAGCGACGTTTTCCCATATGACGTCACTTCCGGTCGAATCCTAAGATTTTGAAACCGGAAGTGACATTTTCTCGTAAGGCGACACTTCCGTTTGACAACTAAGATTTTGAAACAGAAAGTGACGCTTTCGCGTCGCCAATCAAGCCAACAACCTGGACCGGGAACTTTTCTTCGGAAGGTTCGTTCGAAACTTCAAGACTGCGGTGCAAAACCAAATTCTACGCTTCGAGTACATTTTTAGTCGACGGTTTACCGTGTTTATTAAATTGTTTTCTTTCTATAAAAATGTCAAAGATTTATTATGTTATTAAACGAATGTAAAAGGGATTTTTCCCGTCTATAAATAAATAAATAAATAACGTCACCGGTTATAAGTAACCGGACATTTGGCCGTTAATTTACCGACTCACATCGCTTGTCGGCATTCGGCTTTATTTACTTCGAAAGCTTTCGAACACGTGCTTCCCCGTGCTCTTGTTACTGTCAATTATTCATTCCGTATTACAGTCGTAATGACAATGCCGTTGCCTTAACACGGATTGTTGCCTCAACTCGTTGATCAGCAAGTTTCATACATCCAGCTGTTTTGTACAGCGGAACAAAAAAAACAAACAAAGATGCTCCAGGTTAGGTTTCGAAATATTGTGTCTGAAGAATTTTAACGCAAAAAGAAGGACTTTTTGCAATGTCGTTCTATTGCGGCAAATTGTGCTCCCTGATATTGGCCGAACACTTCGGCTCGATAATTCAAACCGTCGGAGATTCCATGTTCAAGAATGGCACGCAGACGCTGGGTTTTATTCGTAGCACAGTCCGGCTTCCCGTCCCCAAGGTACGCACAATTTGTAAATGAGTCAGTTTATCGTCGGTTCTAAAGCCCCGAGAATTCACACGTGTTTTAAATATTTTTTATTATGCGCAGGTGAAAGAATCGTTATGCGTGTTAATAAAACACGGCCTGGTAACGCACGAACAAACCGAGAAGGGCATGACTTACACGCTTCATCACGATCGTGTTACAATGATGCTGCGTTACTCCAGGTAATTATTTTCCGCAGCTTTTGCTTTGAAACTCTTCGGCAGCCGGGCATTTTCATTTTTATTTATTTATTCATTTATTTTATTTACGGGCAAGCCCTTTTACATTTTCATAATATTTCACAGTTCAGATAAAATTTCATACTTCGTGTAACGTGTGTAACCGTATATTGTACAAAAAATTTGTTTAAAATTTATTATTATACATTTTTCTATTTCATTTATATTTTAAGACTTTTATTGCAAGCTGCGTAAAATAATTTTAATAAATTATTTATTATTTACGATTGATTACTAATTTTTCTTCCTTTCAGATACATGTATTTTGTTAAAACTTGCTGCGGCGACGAGGGAGAAATGATACTGGAAGAGATACTGAGGCACGGATGCGATACCGCGTCCAAAGTAATAATAAGAACTTATCAGAGATTGAAGCAAGCCAGTCGTAAGTGTCTGGACGATGGATGAGATAGTTGCAAAAAAGTTTTTTGTCGAGATAATTGGAGGCTGATTCGATTGTCCAGATGCCTCTTGGGACTTTGTGTGAACTACTTGTCTCAACCGTTTTTTTCATATTTCATATTTGGTAGCATGTGAAATCTTTTCCCCTTCATCTATCGCCTGCCCATGTTTGTATCAAAAACCTTGCTGTTTTGAGACTGCAGACTGTCGAGGAAAAAGAAAATTGTATTTCCCTGTGTATGCCGATTCCCTAGGGGAAGACAATTTTCTTTTTCTTTCGCATTCAGAGCAGTTTTTGTTATCGGCATTTTGCATCGCCTTAATATTAAGCGGTTATTTCATGGTTTGGCAGTAGCTTCTCTTCGTCTCTGCGAAAGAAAAAAAGAAAACGAAATAAAAAACAAATTTGTGTTTTACAGCCGAGCAACAAGTCACTGTGGAATTTTTGAAGGATAAGTTCGAGCTGCTGGTTAAGAATCAATTTTTGATGCGAAGTTTGTCCACCGACACGGTGGCGGAAGTGCCGACGGATAAGCCTGATTACGATCTGCCGGATTTGAATCTGGCAGCGATGAATAAAATCATAGCGGGGAACACGGCCGACGCGGGCGACGGTAACGTTTACTGGAAAGTAAATTTCGACAGACTCATACAGGATCTAAGGTAATTTGGATGGAACGGATATGTTGCTGATGAACGAAAAAATAACTTTGTTATTAATGAATTTAATTAATTGCAGGGATCAAATAATAGTTCAGGCAACAACGAGAATACTCGATGAGAATGCGGGAGAACTAATGAGGCAGCTACTGTTTCTTATGTATATTCGGACAGCCTCTTGGGCGGACACCTCCAACCCAATACCGTTTACGGAGATAAAGGATTCGGTTAGAAAGTTGGACATTCCGACGCTGTATCAGTACAGCGATCAATACTTGCGTCTTATCGGTACGACCTTATCGTCAGCTCCTTTCTTGAGAATCTACATAATAATTCAGTTCATGTCAATTAAACACTCACATCGATACTCACAGATACTCGCACATTGTCACAAATACTTACACGTACCCTTGACCCTATAATGTACAAATGTACAAATGTATAAACGTACAAATGTACAAACGTACAGATGTACAAACGCACAAATGTACAAACGTACAAATGTACAAATGTGCAAATGTACAAACGTACAAATGTACAAACGTACAAATGTACAAACGTACAAATGTACAAATGTACAAATGTGCAAATGTGCAAATGTGCAAATGTGCAAATGTGCAAATGCACAAATGTACAAATGTACAAATGCACAAATGTACAAATGCACAAATGTGCAAATGTACAAATGTACAAAGGTACAAATGTACAAATATTTTTGAAGCAGATGAAATAAGTTTAACTTTCTTTCTGTAAATATTAATAATAATAATAATATACTCACACGCTACTCACAAATACTCATAGATGCTCATACGGATATTAACAGCGAGAATCTGTCCGAATCCACCATAAACGACGCTTTCTTTAGAAATTGTCGAACAAACGTGAACCGTTGAGAATAAATGAATCCGATTGAATTGCAGAGGAGGACTCTAGTCAATTTTTGAAAAGAGTCGGCGACTCGGGCGGCGGTCAATTCAGCGTCAACATGAAGGAGGCTTTCGCCCAATTGGCATGGGTGACCGTGGGCAACATAGTGATGGAGCGGTTTGGCTCGAAAGCAGCCAGGATATTCAGGTACCGCACATTATTTTTAATCGCCAAACGTCTCAACGTTGAATAAATGTTTACCTCGACTTTCAGATTAGTGAGGAGTAGACAATTCGTGGAGATCGAACAGATTCAGCAATTGGCGATGATACCGGCCAAGGAATCGAAACACTTGACGTACACACTGCTGCAAGAGAACTATTTGCAGATGCAAGAGATGAAGAAAGTCGGTATCGCTGCAGCTCCGACGAAAGCGTTCTTCTTGTTTCACATCGATCTCAATCAAGTCGTTCGCATGGAAATAGAGCACTGTTATCAGGCACTGTACAATATAATGTTCAGACGGGAACACGAGTCCGCCGTTAATAGACGAATGATCGATAAACAAATGCGCATGCAAACGCTGACAAGCAATCTGAAAGAACACGGCGCTACCGAGGAACAATTGACGGAGGTTGGTCGAGTACTAACTTGACTCTTATATCATAAATAAATGTACAGAGCTGGGCACACTTGACGTACCGGGTACATGTTTGGCCCTTTAAGTACTTTTTAATACTTCAAGCACTTTTTTGCGAATTAAGGTAGTACTAGCACAATGACTGACGCCGCCTAAGTTCCAGAGAAAAAAGATAAAGATTACATACACTTCTCGATGAGAAAAAAATGTGAAAAAATTCTAGCATATAAAAGGTGCTGAAAAGATTGTTTGTGCATTATAATAATTTCAGAATGTTCATAACAAATTACTGAAAAAAAAATTGTGCAACAAATTACCCGGAAAACAAATTTTTTTTTATTACGAAAATGATTTGTTAATTTTTCTGAATACGTATGAATTTTTTCAGAATTTTATATAATACTTGAAAATTAAGATTTAAAACTAATTTTAACGTAAAGGAAACGAATAACATTTTGGGATCATTATTATGGACGAACAATCTTATCAGCATCAAGCATATGCTTGATTTTTTTCAGATTTTTATCCGATCGAGAAGTGTTTGTAATTCTCTTTTATTCCTCTCAAATTTAATCGGCGTCAGTCATTGCGCTAGTACTACCTTAAAGTACCAAGTACAAGTAATTTTTGATTACACGCTTGCATTACGGATACTCGCTGAGTAGTATCACATCTGGTCTCCATTAATATTTGCTTGTGTTGTTTTTTAAAGCCTAGAACGCTTAACGCTATGAACCTGATTGCGAAAAGTACCTGAGAAATATTTAAAGTACAAAAAATACATTATAAAGCAAAAGTACTTGTAAAACTTTGTGCTTTGCACTTGACGTATTTTTTGGTACTTTGCCCAGTTTTGTAACTGTTATAACACTGGTCTCTTATAATCTATCGTCAATTCGATACCGTCGATGTGTCCTCGAGACGTCGTGCCATTCATAAATACCGTGCGCTCTACACGTCTCTGATATTTTTCTCCATATTCGGACTTTCTACTTTATTGAAATATTAATCTTCTTCCATATTTCAGATCGCGGAAATGATGACTCCGTCCGAGAAGCAGCAACTGGACAAAGTACAAACTGTAATCAACAAGTTGGGCGGTGCCGAATTGCAGTCGGAGGAAACACTGTTTTTGTTAAAGATGTACCAGCGGTATCATTGAATAAAAATAAATGTGGTAAGAAAAAGGATAAAAAAATGCAGAATCATTTATATAGTCGTTTATTTATATATAATAATGATTACGGTTGTAAAATACAAACAACAAAGAGTACCTAACTTTTAAATTATTATAATAAATATAATGATACATCTATGTTTATAATAGCGCTGCGATCTATGTGATACAGTGCGTTTTGATGTCACCTATCCACGAGGAAAAGTCACATCTAGGATAGTTGTGTGTCACGACTGGCGTTTTCGTTCTGATGCGGGAAGTTTTTTTTATTATTAATCATACTTCTCTAACGATCTATTCGATTCACTTCAAACTATGACTTCACTGCGACAATAAATACAGTTTGCTTTATTTTCTTTTATTTTTTTTTTTAATTCTTTCACTCACGCTCGAGAGAATTCGCATCGTAACAAGCGCGTCTCTATCGTTTGGTCACAGCCGAATAGCGCTACCTTCCAAGCTCGATCGCACACGACAGTTGAACAATCGACACCACCGCCACAAAAAATCCACCTTTGCCAATTATTCAAACAATTCTAATTACGGTTTATCGCGTAGCTAATAATTTTGTATAAACAGCCGAAATGGCGGGAAAGCTTACGAAGTTTAACGTTCCTAGCGGTGACTTTTCCATTGTTCAGCTATATGCTATCTGTTTCTTTTATATTTCTTTCTTCATTTTTTTTTACCGGCTCACCTTAACACCTTTCGACAAATAAGCCTCGCCTTCCGTCCAGCGTTTTTATACGTGTTGTTATTTTTACCTCGATCCTTGAAATTTAATTAGCAGAGGCTTTTTCATTTTGTTGTTGTTTTTTTTTTTTTGTTTAATGAACGATCTAATAGTTATATTTTGATTGTATGCATTTGATATCGATTGATATTATTATATTTATATCTCCATAAACGTGCAATCCATCCGAGGTGTGTTAAGGTGGCCGTGAGAATGTTAATAGCATCAATACTTGCATTCGATTCTCTATTTTTCATTTCACAGACTCACACACACGCACACACACACACTCGCTCTTTCGTCGAGATCGCGCTCGCGCAGACACAGGAGTTTTTTTTTTTTTTTTGCATAACTATTTACACCGCTCATACATACAAGATCGTTCTACGAGTAACGTCGTACCTACGACTAAGTCCGAATTTCAGTAAAGCATTTACTTAATTTTTTTTATATATATTTATATATAATTGTTTGTTTGTTTTTTTTATCATTAACAACAACGTACATGTAAATGAAGTGAATGCTTGGAATATTGAGATTTGATGTTAGTTCCACTTTTTTTTTTCCGTTACGTTAGGTATATCATAATATTAGTAGCGTATTCGATTTACAATTTACTATTCTTACAGATTTGCGTTTCCACTGGGTTGTTTTTTTTTCGTTTTCTTTTTTTTTGTTTTTTTTTCTTCGAAGCCGGATAAAAATTAAAAGTGAGCGATGCGTGATTATTCGGAAACAACTGTATGGGGGGGGGGGGGGGGNNCCCAGAACCGAAAGATAAATCGCAAATGGCAACATTAGATCGTGTCGAAGTTTTTTTTCTTTCTTTTTTTAAATTCGTATTTATATATTTGTGGCAAACATGTGCACTCGGGAGAAGAGAATAAAATATGGCACATTTAACGAGTAAAATGCAAGACGGGTTCGGGCTCTTCTATACGATATAATTTAGCGACAGGTTTTTCGCTCGCCGAATAAAAAAAAAAAATTACACCGGATAGGAAGTTGATTCAAAAAAAATTAACAATACAAAAAACGATCGGAAGGGAAAGAAAAAAAAAGTGAGAATACGGGTCTTTGGACATAACTGGCAATGGCAATTGGGCCTGAAGTTTGATTAAATTGCGTACGTAAAATCCAATTATCGTATGACAAACGTAATTATGGTAGATGAAGATAATAAATTGGGGTTCTGTGCACTGTGATTCGCGATACGCGACAGCAAAGCAAATTCGTTTGAGTATTCGAATGACGAGCCACAGACGAAATTGGCTCGGCCTTTCGCTGTTGTAGTCTTAATAGTCGTATAGTTCCCGTCGAACATCGTCTTTCGTTAAGCGGGTGCACTTATGTTTGAAACCTTGAATTAAAAAAAAAGTATAATTTTTTACTTATTTTTAAAAATATTTTTTGAAGAGAAAGAAAAATTCATTTAAAAAACTCGATTTCGAATATTTTTCTCTATAAATTCGATACACGATTTTGTCATCGGTGGGTAAAAAACGTCAGCGGTCGCGAAGCTACGTTTCGCGTGCTGCATTCGATGCGAATAAAAAATAAAATATATTTCTTTGCAATATCTCAAAGTTTTATTTTTTTTAATAATAAAATCATAAAGAACGGACTATAAATGACATGTTACTAAATTCTTGATTGTTTATCGTTTTCGTTAACGACCGCTGGACAGCAAACGCCTATTTTTCAAGATTTCAAACGCACGCGCTCCCCCCTTAAGACTGGCACGTACAACCTTTTTTTCTACCGCTAAGGATTAAAAATTAAGAGCTATGACTTAAATAATGGTACCCCTCCGGTAATTAGAATATCAGCGCTGACAAAATAACGGTGGACAATTAAACGAAAGTAAAAGTCATACAATCCAGTACAATGATAATGAAATTAATTAATTAATCAATTAATTAAAGACGATAATTCTGTGTGTGTTTTTCTTTTCTCTTTATCGTTAATTAACATGATTTATCTAGGCATTTCGAGTAATTACACGTATAGCTACGTAGGTACATCACAATTAATATAGTTACACTGTACAGTTTAATAATATTGACGCCCTGCATCGGGGCCATCCAAGAGTCAAATCATTGATCTAGCCGGGTGCATTGTACAACTCCATTTATATACATAAAATAAATAGTTATCAACATTAAGCTATCCTACCCTGCGCCGTGCGCCCTTTATCTCCTTCGCATTAGTGTGAGCATCTCTGTGCGCGTTTTTACGGGGATATACGCGCAGTTACATCAAGGATACTGGCTCTCTTTATAAAATTATATTAGGTACCTTGTATATATAAATTGCACTGATTATAAATAACAGAGAAAAAAATAATAATATTAGTAATAATATTAATGATAATAATAATAGTAATAATAGTAATAATAATGATGAATAATAATAATAATAAGGGTGGAAGAAAAGGGAGGCGTAAAAAGTTATTAACATCGAGTTTCACGTCGAGAGCCAACGAGGCGACTCGGAACTGGAGGCCTTTCGATATTAACCCCCCGACCACGAAAGCGCTATTTGGCACATAAGTATTATCACATCAAGCTCCCAATGTCATCCTTGTCCGTCCGGTTAACACGTTTTATCCGGCTCGAACTCCCCTTTATTTCGGCCTCCTTATTTTTTTTTTGTTGTTTTTTTATTTCAGATCTAAAAATCGAAGCTCGAAAAACCGCGAGAGCAACGCGAGTCCGAGACGGAAGCAACGAACAATACACGGTCTTAATAATTTTATCGACGGAGCTAAGCGCCGCTCGATAAATAACGCTAATGTCTCTTCCCGAAATAATCCGAATAACAATTTAACGAAGAAAAAAAAAACTAAATAGTTGCTCCGTATCTCTCGCTCGCGATTTTTTTTCTCATGCTCTCCCGCGAACTTTCACCCCTTGGCCGTTCCAGCTATCGTCTCAGCTATCTTCGTAGTAATTACGAGGGTCAATAAATTAATGATGAAAATACTATAAGTACTAAGCTTTTTGTTTGTTTTTCTCTTTTCTCTCAATAATTCGTACGGAGTCGTTCACGCCCTTTACGCATCGGAGAGGTTGAAGAAACCTACAATTTTTTTTTTCTTTCTCATTCTCTTATTGGTTTTATTTATCTGTTTACTCGTACGCGTTGCGATATTGTATGCGCGCGTGTGTGCGAGTGTGCGCGTCGGGTGCGGTTTGTCGATTCCCACGATCACTGGACGACCGAGGATTGCGGTGTTACGTTACGCCTCGTACGCGTTCTTTTATTATTCCCTTTTATCTCATTTCGCGTGTTGTATGCTCGATTCTTTTATTTTTTTCTTCCTCTTCTTCTTTCGTTATGTATAATAATTTTCGCGCTTCAGGCACGCGACACTCGGGAGGCGCGTGTAACCGGTTTCCGCGGTGTATTGCGACGACCTCGATGTCGCCTCGACACGCTATAATAGGAATAGGAACAAGACTTTTGGCCGGGCACCGAGGAATTCGCTCGATCCCTCGATCGGGATTACTCGGCGCCTCCGACAGATGCACGCGTACAGCGTGAGAATTCGTCGAAACCTTTCGTCGACGATATAATCGCGATCGTGAATTCTTCATTAAGTTTTTTAAAAAATTTTATTTTACGCGTACCTAAGAATTTTGACGGTCTTTGGGAAAAAAACAAGAAGAACATTGTACGCTCTCGTGCGTACTCGATCGGGTCGTGCGCGTCGCGTTTATTTAAAATGATTTTCACGTACTAATAGTTTAGGTAAAGTTTATATACCTAGAGTCTCTTATCCGTTGTATTTCACTCAACGACTCCCGGAGAGTGCGCTCGAACTCGGCGTTCGAGGGCTCTCGGAGCCGTCGAGAAGCCGCCGACCAGCTCGGAACTTCCATGCATTTTCTCGGAAGGCGCGGCTCCCCCGATGGATAAAAATGTTTCCTCGCAAAAAAAAAAAAAAAAACCTCTCTCGGTTGTTCCAGTTGCGAGGAAAAAATTGGTGGTTTTACCTGGGGGCCTGCGCGACCCTCCGAGGTCCCGCGATCTCCCGACGAGTCGGCGAGACGTCTCGGGCACGGAGGGAAAACCTATTTATTTATTTAATTTTTTCTCTTCGATTTTCTTCTCTCTTCGGAACGCCTCGTTCGTCGATCGCACGCCGGACCGTCGACCGAGTCAACCGTTGACGCTCTACCAGAAGAGTTCGCGGGTTAGTCTTGATGCTCCGGGTTGCCAGATCGGCTGACCCGGAGCCGCGGTTCAATCCTCGTCGTGGTGCTGCCGCGGACTCGCGTCGTAGCCGCCGATCGAGCCGGAGTTGTCCGGCGAAAAGTTCATCATGTCGGTCGGCGAGAGGCTGTCCTGGGGATAGTAGAAGGACGGATGATCCTGGCTCGGCCCGGCCGCGCCGTTCAGCATGTTCGCCGGCGGCGACGCCGACGGCCTCGCCGACGGCCCCGGCCCGGCCGGATGGTGCTGCGAGCTCAGATCCGAACTGACCGGCGACAGAAAACCCATCTCCGGCCCACCGTCCCGACACCACAACTGTCGCATCTCCTGACGACGCTGGCGCATCAGCGACTTGTACTCGGAGATTCTCATCTTCTTGCCGTCGACGATGCACGTGCGCTTCGGGCGCGGCCTGTACCTGTAGTCCGGGTGCTTCTCCATGTGCAGCTTCGACAACCGCGACTGCTCCTCGTAGTAGGGCTGCTTCTCCGAATTCGACATCGCCTTCCATCGGGCGCCTGAATCGATATTTCGACGAACAGAATAAAAGGTCGAACGTTAGATTAGAAAAATTGACGATTTTTTTTATTTAAAAAGATTGTTTCGTTTTTGTTATTTCTTAATTCTTTAAGATTGTTTCTTCATTTTTTTATAATTTTTTTTGTTAAGGTAGTCCTTGCGAATGGTGTTCACTTCGCATAAGTTTCAGAGAAATGAGTGGGAATCGCTAACGCTTTTCCTGAATCGATATTTCGACGAACAGAATAAAAGGTCGGACGTTAGATTCGCAAAATTGACGATTTTTTTTTTTTAAAGATTGTTTCGTTTTTGTTATTTCTTAATTCTTTAAGATTGTTTCTTAATTTTTTTATAATTTTTTTTGTTAAGGTAGTCCTTGCGAATGGTGTTCACTTCGCATAAGTTTCAGAGAATATCAAGCTTATTAAAGGTGCTGAAAATGTTGATTTTGCATAATAATAATTCCAAAATGTTATTAACATATTGATGAAAAATAATATTAATATCAATATTGTTTGACAAATCTCCCGGAAAACCAACTTTTTTAAAATGAATACTTTTCTGAATATGTATGCATTTTTTCAGTTTTTTAAATTCACTTTGAATGTTTTTGTGTTATAGGGAAAAACGTGTAGAAAGTCACAAAATTTAAAGTGAATTTAAAAATCTGAAAAAATGCATACGTATTCAGAAAAATGAACGAATAATTTATATTTAAAAACGTAATGTTTTCTGGAGACTTGTTGAACAATTAAATTTTTCATCAACTTGTTAATAACATTTTGGAATTATTATTATGCAAAATGAATATTTTCAGCGCTTGATTTTTTTTTCAAATTTTTGTACCTTCGAGAAGTGTTTGCAATTCCCTCCCATTTCTCTGAAACTTATGTGAAGAGAACACTATTCGCAAGAACTACCTTAATTCTTAAAAATTCTACTTTAATTATTAGAAACGATTTTTGAAAAGTCTAAATCAGTAATTTACGGTACTAGTGCGATAAAACTTTTTCTGTCGAGTGTGAATTCGCAGCACGAGTCGAAGGCGAGTGCAATCACACAAGTCCAAAAAAAGTTTTTCCCACGAGTATCGTACCAAATTCGCCTTGACAAGGTATGAGAGAAAGGGGGGATTTTGGGCATGCGAAGCGTGTGTAAAACTGCCCTTTTCGCTCCAAGTGCAATAAATTCTTTTTTTTTAATTATTAACAAACCTTGTGTTCATTTTTCAAAATTCTGTTTTTTAATAATATTTCAGCGCCACTCACCGAGTATCTTCGATATGTTGGAGTTGTGCATGTCCGGGCACGCCTTGAGAATTTTTCTACGCTCGTCCTTTGCCCAGACCATGAAGGCGTTCATCGGCCGCTTGATGTGCGGCTTGTTCTCGCTTTCTCGTTTCTGCTGCCTCACCATTTTCGCTGTGCGGAAGAGACAAAGAAAGCTCGTGTTAGACGTCGCGTGCGAAGGATGATCTTCGAGGACGTTGAGAGAGAGAAGCGGGACGGCTCGGTGGAACAGCGTCGGAAGCGATTCCGTTCCTCCCTTAAGGGGAAGCCCCGCGCGTCAACTTCTCGCCTCGTCCCGCGGGAATTCCGTCTCGGATAGAGAAAGGCCACACGTTCGTTCTATATCGAACCGCGTACACCACTTCTCATATGCAATTTGGAACAATTTTTATTCGCAACTCTCACGGCACGTACGTATTCGAGTTTTCCTCGGTATATCGAGATACAAAAAATATCCCCGGTAGCAAAAAGACATCTGGTATGAAAAAGTGATCTAAATGTATTTACATACGGAGTAGAAAAATAATTTTGTAAAATCGGAATACGAAATTTCGTAAAAATATTTTTTTTTAAATAAGTGACAAACTCTTGTGTTCACGTTTGAATGTGCAAATCTGTCCTTTTACTTCACGTGTCGTTAATACTTTCACTTTCAACTTTTGTTTAAAAATATCCTTCGCGACTTTGTAGCCAAGATTTCCCGACCGTTTTTAACTTTAATAGTCACGATTAAAGGAAAACAAAGCTAGTTTTTGAGACCCCAACTGTCTGCCTTAAAAAGCGTACAATTTTTCGAAATCCGACTGCTCGATTGACTTGGCTGTACGACATGGTCTACATGAAGACATTTTTTTAAAGTACTTGTCATGTATGATTCTTGTTACTGTGTTAAAGAAATTCCGTCTCGGATAGAGAAAGTCGACACACCCGACAATCGCTTATTCGCACTATATCGAACCGCGTACGGCGCACATGGGAGTCACTTCTCGTATACAATTCGAAACAATTTTTTTGCGGCTCTCACGTGCCGTACGTTCGAGATACTACGCGGGCCAGTTTTCCCCGGTACGTCGAGATATAAAATATCGCACAGACGGCGATTTTTACCTTTTTCCGTAATATCCTCCGGGACTTTGTAGCCAGGATCTCGCCACACTGAAAAATTACAAATATCATCGGTTATTCGTTGCCTGTTTATTTTCAAATTCTGACGTAAAAAAGGATTATTAAAAAAAAAAAAATGTGCAGAGCGTGGGACTTTTTTTTACACCTCTTTCGACATTTCGGTAAGGCCGAATAGCCCAGCCACGACAAACCCGATGGTAATAACAATATAAATACTTTTTTTTTTAAGTGCAGAGCGTGGAATTGTTTTTTTACATCCGATTTTTTTTACACCTCGTTCGACATTTCGGTAAGGCCGAATAGCCCAGCCACGACAAGCCCGATGGTAACAATATATTGTTACTTACAGTGCTGGGCTGAAAGATAATCCTGCTCCTCCTGCTGTGGCTCGTCTCGACCACCGGAATGTTTCATCGGTCGTTGCGCCTGTTGCGAGGGAGCGATCGCCCCCGGATTCGGTGGCAAACCGTATATTCCGTGCATGGCGAAGTGTTTTTCGACCGCGGCCACGGCAGCCGCAGCCGCCGAACCGCCCGGTCCACCGGTTTCGTCCTTGCTCATTTTGCCCACTAAAGAAATGAAAAAAAAATTCAAAAAATTAATAAATCGAAACGAACGACACAAAATAGTATTTACGACACCAGTGCAATAATAGTAATTTACTATACTAGTGCGGTAAAACGGGCTTTGGACACTTCGCAGTCCGCGTATGATGTTCGCTACACCGCACTAGTACCGCATAATATTTTCTGTAACGAAGTTACAGAGTGCTAGTCCGTGCCTGCTGATTATGGTGCTGTACAGCGTGAATGCGTAAAGTGCGAGAAGCGTGCGTAAAGTATTAGAAGCGTGCGTAAAGTACGAGAGTCTTGCGTAAAGTACGAGAATCGTGCGTAAAGTAAAATCAGCTCGATGTGCGTTCTCGCTGATTATTTGTCGTACACTTGGGTGTAAAGCGCCACTTACGCCACTCTCAGCAGGCACGAAAAATAGCACTTTTCATGCATGAGTTACACAAAACTTTTTCTGAAAAGTCTGAGTTTGCAGCACAAGCCGAAACCGAGTGTTGCAACCGTGCGAGTTGAGAAAAAAAATGTCGCACTGGTACAGTACAAGCTTTTACTTCACTAGGTCCGAAAGTGGGAGTTTTACACACGCGAGCGTGCGTAAAACTGTCATTTTCGCACGGAGTGAAGTAAAACGCAATTATTGCGTTTTATTTTATTTTCGTATTTCGGAGCGGATTTCCATGAGACTCACTTGGCGATGAGAGAGATCCTAGATGGGGAGGTAGTCCGGCGTAGGGTAGGCTTGGCAAGTAATTTCTCGGCATTGGTAAACCGGGCGGAAAGAGTTTCGGCGCTGTGGCTGCGAGTGGTTGCTCCTGATGACCGCTGCTTCCGGCCCCTGTGGAGTGAGAGTCGCTTCCGGGCGACGAGGAGGCCGTCGCGCCCGACGACGAGGACTTGGGTTTGGTGAGGTTTAGGGGTGCGTCCGGATCCTGGAGAGGGGCCGCCGTCGGCGCCACGGCCGATGACACGGGAGTCGGCGATCTCTCCTTCTCCATTTGCGTCGTCATCTGAGCCAGATGGGCGGTCGCCCAGCTCTGTCCATCTCTGTGACCGCTGATCATCTGTTGGATAATCGAAAGATGCAAAATAAAAAAATGTTCAAACATAATCATAAACATAATCATAGGGGAGAGCGGGGCAAAATGGCACAGCGGGGCAAAACGGGACAGTGGGGGCAAAACTCTATTTTTCAATCATTTTCGGATGCCCCATTTTGTACTAACGATACATCCGGATTGTCAAACCCGTTTTGCCCCACGGGCTACCATCGCTACCATCCAAAAGTTATTGGAAAATTGCATTTTGTCTTATTATCCCGTTTTGCCCCGTTGTGCCATTTTGCCCCATAATCATAATCATAATCATAATCATAATCATAATCATAATCATAATCATAATCATAATCATAATCATAATCATAATCATAATCATAATCATAATCAT
>JAPYZC010001318.1:0-21799 GCA_030522665.1 Ichneumoninae sp. A BG-2022a | reverse complement strand
GAACAATCCATCGAATCATCGAACAATCCATCGAATCATCGAACAATCCATCGAATCATCGAACAATCCATCGAATCATCGAACAATCCATCGAATCATTGAACAATCCATCGAATCATCGAACAATCGATGTTGATGAGCCCCAGAAAAAGAAAAACAATTAGCCATAATTAATTTTCTGTAAAAAAATCCGCCCAAGATCATTAGCATTTGTGAAGCTACATAAAAGAGTGGGATCCACGGTCCAGCCGGACAAAATCCAATCCCCTCCCGTACATACGCCCGAAGCCATTACAGATCAGAAATAATAATGTATTTTCCTCGCGGCTCTATTTCCCACCAACAAAAAGAAGCACAAACCGCTCACAGCAATTAGCGTCAACCTAGCGACCTAATCGAGCGAGATACAATTTGAAAGCCGTCGAGAAAGGCTAATCGGATCACCGATAATCGACGGTGCGATTTCTGTTCGAAACCTCTCTGTGACGTCCCACCCCGGCTCTGCTACGAATTCTAATCGATCTCCGGCTCGGAATAGAGCGTAGAGCAGGTGGTTGGCTCGGCGAACGCGGCGCGAAGTCTCGGTTGCAGTGGGCAAGTACGTGGGTAGATTTGTCGGGAATCCCGCTTGAAAGGGAGAAACCTCGATGTTTGGCCGGACACGTGTAAGGAAGGCGGAGAAGAGCCGGCGAGTCCCAAAGTGGATCGACGGGACGACGACGGAGAGTCCGTCGGCGGCGAAGAAGCGTCGAGCGAAGGTGGAAGGAGCGAAGCGGGCGGAGGTGGCGGCGATGTCGAAGGAGGACGCGCCCGACGTCGAGTATCCCCGAAGGAGGTGGCGGAAGTGGCATCGGGCTCTCCTACGGTATAAGAGCCTCTCGCCACGGAGCTTCGTCTGTTTAACACTCTCGCCTCGTTGCACGAAGGAGTTCTCCCGCTCGCTCCGCTCCCTTCGTCCACGCGATTTTTCATAACAACACCAAATCGAATCTCCGGCGACCGCGCGACCGACGATCCGACTGTGAAGCCGTTGGACCGTCGAGGAACAATTATTTGTTCTTCGAGCAATTTCACGAGCAACAGTTTTGTTCGGCGAGTAGACGAGGTGAGTCAAGAACCGCGGAAGTTCGCAACCGTTCATCTGAAACAGAACAAGAAAGAAAATATTAAAATTTAATAAAAAAGAAAAAAATCCAATAAGGTGGTGCACGGAAAAAAATCGCGGGAACGCAAAGTGCAGGCATCGCGATCTACCGTAAAATATTTAACGACGAACTGTGAAGAAAAAAAAAATATAATAATGACTAAAAAAAAACAAACAGTGTCGAGCCGCAGTGTCTTGTATCGTCTTCTTTTTTTTTTTTGGTCTACATTCGACTTGTTCACATTGTAGTTACCGCGGGCGCTGTCGTTAATATGTTCCGTACGAGATACCGTATTAATTCGCGTTATTGCCCCGTGCGTGCGCGACCACGAGCTGCGAGAATGCCCGCGGTAGACGAGTCACACGTGTCCGATGCTAGATAGGCATGAGAGGAAGAAGAAGAAAATGATAATGGTAAACGGTTCGTGTCATTAAAGCGCGGAGGACGGTGTCACGCGGGCTAGTTCTTCGGGTAATTCCACCCCGCGTTCGCATGCACTTTGCGTCGTTCCTCCGAATACCGTAAAGAGTCTGACCGCGGAGCTCGCGGGTTCTTTGAACCCGGTGGATTAAAAAAAATATATGTGTCGATTTTATCTCAGGACGAATGCACTGACCAAAAAAAAAAGTATTTTCTACTATTACCAATAGTTCCCAGGGGGAACGTCTATATAGATAGTATTCGATAGAATATATTCAGTTGGTTAAATTAATAATTAATAATTAATAATTATTATAATTAATAATTGATAATTATTATAATTAATAATTAATAATTAATAATTATTAAAAATAGTATTTTCTACAATACCAATAGTTCCCAGGGAGAACGTCTATATAGATAGTTTTTTATAGTATATATTCAGTTGGTTAAATTAATAATTAATAATTATTGCTGCAAACATGATTTTTTTGTCACTATCATAACTATAAATCGTAAACGTTCCCCCTGGGAACTATTTTTTATGGTGCAAAGTCAGTGTTGTTGCTTTTACTATGTTATTTTTTCTCAGTGTGTACGTAATCTGGATTGTTTTTTTTTTTTGTTTTTTTTTTTTTAGAGCCATGAAGTCGGTGGCGGTGCTGGCAGTGATCTGCTGCTTGGCTCTGGGATTAGCGACGGCGGGTCCGGTGCCGGAGCGCTCCAATGACGGGGCCGATACAGTGAACGCGCTCGGCGCAGAGGCGACCGGAAGACAGGCGGCAGCTCAGCCCGCCGCGCCCGCGGCCGACGACGATGACGACGATGACGACGACGACGACGATATCGACCTCGACATCACCGACGACGACGATGACGACGACGACGACGACGAGGAGGGCGGCGGCGGCGATGACGATGACGACGATGACGACGACGACTATCTGGAGAGATTCATCGACGACATCCTCGGCGGTATGTTGAAATCTGCAAATGAATTTTATTATAAAAAAAAATTCGAGATTTTAATGAAAACATCACGTTTACAAAATTTTTTTTTCTAAATGTGATTATTTTTGGAATATGTGAAGTTTTATTTTTTGTAAAAAAAAAATATTAAAGATTAGATATTAAATTTTAAAAAATATAAAAATATTTGACCAATATTAAAAAATATTTTAATATTGAAAATATTTTATCAATATTAAAAAATATTAGTGAAATGTTTTAAAAACATTGTAAAACTATTTTTTTTGCCCGCTCAGAAATCTTGTATTGAAATGTTTTTGAAGCATTTCGGCGAAATGTCAAAGATTGCATCACCAGTTAAATTTGCATATACACATCCACAGAAACGGAAACAATCGTAGAAATATTTCGGCGACCCATGAAATTAAAAATATTTCAAAATTGGTATCACTATATTTCAGAAATGTTGAAAGATTAAGTATTTTTCTGAAATATTAAAGAAACATTTCATTGGAATATTTTAATAGAGTATTTAAAAATATTATAGTCATGTATTTCAGAAATATTTCGTAAAATGTAAAAGATGGAAAATATTTCTAAAAATGATTTCAAAATATTGGGTGCTATATCGGTATTGAAGATCCAAGATTGTATGAATGTACGATTTATAGACCGCAGCTGTTCAATGACTAAAATTCCCGGTTAACGACTAATCATCAAAATTGAACGGGTCTCCCGTTATATTCTGTTGATATCAAGAAAGATGTCCGAGGTACGTCGGAACAAGTAATCAGCACTGTTTAGAGGGGAGGAGACTGGAAGCTCCGAGTAGAACGAAATCGTGCGCTCGATTCGACATAAATTGTTGATTTTATCATTCGTGAATAAACGTTAAAAATATTTTTTTCATATTGCTCCATTTTGCCCCATTCGTCTCGACGTGCTCCGGGAGACCTCGAATTTATTTGACAATCAATAACGACCGATATTGCAAGATTGTACGGATGGACGTACGATTTATATACCACAGCTGTTCAAAGACTAAAATTCCCCTTTAATGATAAATTATCCAGTTTTCATGTTCCGAGCCTGGCTATTGTGAATCGAAAAACCTACAATTCTTTATTCGCGTCCCCGATTCTACCTCGCGCCTGTAATAACGATAACTTGTATTACTGACAGATCGAAGCTTATATCGAGTTCTTACCGCGGACGTAGTAATTTTTTATCCAAAGAGCCAGTTATCGGACAAGCCTTAATGAAATATCCCGGTATTTTTTTTTAACATAACTCTAATAGCAAACTCAAATATTTCAACGGAGAACGGATCTCCCGTTATATTTGCATATTTGCAGTGCTCAACGTTTTTCGGTGTGCTCGATTTGTGATAAAACGTTTTTTACGTTCCGGGAAAAATTGGTAAAAGTTGTTAAAAAAATGTTAATTCTTTGCTCCGTTTTGCCCCATTCATCCTGAAACGCCTCGGGAGAGCTCGAATTTATTTTCGAACTAATAACCATCAATGTCCAAGATTGTACGGACGAACGTACGATTTGTATACCTGTAGCTATTCAAGGTCTAAAATTCGCGGTTGACGACGAATCATCAAGTTTCTACGTTTCGAGCCCGGCAACGATCGCGAATCGAAAAACTTATACTGATAATATTTATTCTAATTCTTTATTCGCGTCCCTGATGCTTCCTCGCGCCTATAATCACTGTAACTCCGACAACTGAGAAATCGAGACGAATGTAATAATTCTTACCACGAACATAATCATTTTATAACCCTGAAGAAATCTGTATCAGACTAAAATCCAGCAACTAATAACTGCTGTATTTCGCATCGCACAAACTTTGCTCCTTAATTCAGTTAGAGAATAAAATTCTACAGATAAACAATTTTTGTTTTCTTTCTAAAGCAGCGCCTTGGCAGAGACTTGCCAGAGACATGGTGGCCGCGGTCAGGGAAGACCGGGAAAAGTCAGGGAAAAAGTAAATTCCTTGACCAATTCCCGAATCTTCTATAAATAAATAAAAAGGACATTAAAGGGAGGCTTAAAAAAATTAGAAAGATTAAAAAAAATTGAATTAAACATTAATACAATGATTAGGCATTTTCATTTGTATTGTTAATTTTAAAAAATTGAAGTCGTTAGAAGTTTGGTCGGGGAAAATGTTTAATTCGTCAGGGAAAAGTCAGGGAACAGTCAGGGAACAGTCAGGGAACAGTCAGGGAACAGTCAGGGAAAAGTCAGGGAATTTTTTCCCGGGGAAAAAACGGCCACTATGAGAGATAAAATTTGATGTCACGCAGATATCTTCAAGATCAAGTAATTTTTAGTCCACAGACCCAGTTATCGAACGAGTCTTAATGGAATCCCCCGTGATGTTTTTTTCACATCACCATAATAGAAAATACAAATATCTCAACGGAGAACGGGTCTCCCGTTATATTTGTATGTTCACCGTGTACCGAGTAGGCTCTCGGATGTTTATGTATGTACGCGAGCCTCGTGCGAACGGGAGTCTAGTACTGTCGAGGAGGATCCGTGCCGATGCTCGTTCAGAGATATTAGCTTCGTCTCACCACTGGCATAACGGTAAGCGAAGCTTGGGTGGCTCGCACGGGCCTCCGAATTAACATAATCCGTGCGTGCCTCGGAGTCGCGTTTGTGGTTTCCCGTGCCCGGTAATATCGAGATGGACGAGATCCACCGTCGTCGTCCTCCGTTCGTTCCCGGCGACGGTTTGATAACTGTCCTACGACCGTTTCGGCGACGTCGCTCATTAACGTCCTGAAACTGTCCTAACGACATTTTCATTGTTTAAAAAAAATCGTAATCGTCGCGATAAGTCTTTCGCAAAGTTTATTTAATTTTTTAATTTTTCACCGTGACGGAAAAATCAAAAAATAGAATAAATGTTGCGAGACAGTTGTAACGACGTTTTCATTGTTCTAAAAAAATCGTAATCGTCGTGATAAGTCTTTCGCAAAGTTTGTTTAATTTTTTAATTTTTAACCGTGACGGAAAAATAAAAAATAGAGTAAATATTGCGAGACAGTCCTGACGACGATGGCGATGTATTAAAAATCCATGAAATCATCGTCAGACCGTTTCGGGGCGCAAATAATGACGTCGCTGAAAGAGTCGCCCGACCGTCTTTGGGAACGACAGGGTCGACGATCGCCGACGTGGAATGCGCTCCGAAAATTTATAGCGCAAGACCCTCGTCTCGACGACGTTTTGATTTTACTTTAAAAAATCGTAATCGCCGTGACAAGTCTTTGGCAAAGTTTATTTAATTTTTTAATTTTTCACCGCGACGGAAAAATCAAAAAAATATAATAAATGTTGCGAGACAGTTCTCACGACGATGGCGATGTATTAAAAATCCATAAAATCATAGTGAGACCGTTTCAGATCGTAAATAACGACATCGCTGAAAGAGCCGTCGGACGGTTTTTAGGAAGGATAGGGTCGGCGACGAGCATCGCGACATCCTCGTCTCGTCGTAAATTTTTCGTCCTCCGACGACTCGTTCGTCCCATCGACCTGGATAGCCCAAGATAGGTCGCGAGGGACGCGCACCTGTCTTCAATTTCCATCGAGCTCCGCTCTCCCGGACGCGCTCGCGGTGAGCTGCGAACATAAAAGATAATCGATTCATGAACACGAACCATTCCGAAACGCCGCAATTTCGTTTGTCCTCGGCGGCGTTGATTAATGAAACAAACGAGGAGCTCCGATTTTAGAGAGAAAAAAATCGACACTGACGAACCGGTAATCGAAGAGCTTTTCGTGTCAGTGTTACGATCGGCGATGCTCGTGCGTGTGCCTGACCGAACAAGGCTGACTCGCGGCGCATTTATCCCCGAAGTGGGACAACCGCTCGCTCCGTCCCAGGTGAATGTTTGATGAGGTCGCTCCGGAAGCGAATCGCGGGCTCGGGTGCGATGCGAACAGCAAAAAATCGTCTACGCCCCGAACGTCCAGGCCTTCTGCCGATCGCAACTCGACCAATTACGGAAATACCGGAAGTCCTCGTCTGCAAAATATGTGAAATAATATAAATTATCATTGGCAGATCGTTAATTTAGATTGAGATTCATTGCACGAGAATTACTGTAGACCGTAATTTCACCGCATCGCTTTGCATTAGGGTCTTGATGAGACCGTGGTGAAGCGTGTGCGGTTATAACATTTCCTGCGAACACCAGGGATACATAAAATTGCAAATAATAACAAGCATGAAAAAAAAAGAAAATATATGGTAATGAGAAAAAATATTTAACAAATATATATTTTTCAAATATTTTTTAAAAATTTTCATATGGCTTCCTCATAAAGTTGAAAATTAAAATTTTCATATGGCTTCCTCATAAAGTTGAAAATTAAAATTTTCATATGGCTTCCTCATATAAGTTGGAAATTGAAATTTTCATGTGGCTTTCTCATGAAAGCTGCAAATTGAAATTTTCATATGACCATCTCATAATGTTCCTTTATTTGCGAAGCTTCCTCTATGAGGAAGCCAACAATACAGAAAATGCCTCCTCATAGAAGAAGCTTCGCAAATAAAGGAACATTATGAGAAGGTCATATGAAAATTTCAATTTGCAGCTGTTATGAGAAAGCCACATGAAAATTTAAATTTCCAACTTTTATGAGGAAGCCATATGTAAATTTAAATTTTTTTCCATTACTGTATAGTAAGGGGATTTTTTAAAAATATATAAGTGAAAAAAAAATCTTGTCAACTTACGTAACACCTCACTCTACGAAAAAAAACGGCATTATCACAATTTGAAAACCCACAACCGTTATGCATAAAGCGAACGCCACATACCATACCGAAACATAAATTTACTACCCACACTATGTTTCAAACTTTACAAGGAATGTTCAACGGCATTTAATTTAATTAACAATAATATGCCCGCAGATACCACAAAAAAAATTGAAACCTTCATCATTAAAAGCGTCAAATATATTACCCTGGGCTGAAGGACCTCAGTCCATGGCTCGTTGACATTATATGAATTGCTTGTAATGTTTGTAAATAGATTTACTATACTTTAAAAAAAATTTGTAAATTTAAAGCACCGGATTGAAAGTTTTTATGCAAAAATTGGTACATTCAATTTAACGTACGATTGTGTTGAAAAGTTAATGAATTTTTACAGTGAAATTAAAGTAAATTATTGGATTCAATATACTTTTATGCTAAAATGAATGTAAAGGATTTCCAAAGTTTTTGATATACTGTACGTTAATTTTTCATCACAATTGTACATCAAATTCAATGTACTAATTCATGCATTAAAAACCAGTGCCCGTACATGAAATTCCATCCGATTTTTTTTTACATTTTACAACTAACGAGAAAAAAAAGATATAAAAAGGAAAAATAAATGTTTCATGAAATGAACATGGGTAATGTTTTTTGAATCTCAATTCAGGTGACGAGGATGATGACGACGACGATGAGACCAGTTCCGTCGTCGAGCCCGTCGCGCCCGCTGCTCCGGTCCAGGTCGCTCAGCCCGTTCAGGCCGCTCCGTCGATACCGGCCGCGGTCCAGGCGGACCTGAACGCCCTCAACGCCGAGGCCGCAGCCGAGGATGCGGCAACGCTCTCGGACACCACCGCGAACGAGGCCGAAGGTGCGAGCTACGAGGATGACGAGGCCGGTGACGTTGTTCCCGAAGGACAAGCAGCTTCGAGCCTCGAAGCTGGAGCCAGTTCGGGTATCGAAGGTGCCGAGTCCCAGCTGATACCCACAGCGGCCGTCGCCAATGTTGGACCAGTGGTGGCCCAACAGGCCCAGGGCGGCGATTCCGACGAGGACGACGACGACGATGACGAGGACGAGGACGACCTGGGACTGACCGAAATCGACGACGACGACGACGACGACGACGAGGAGGAGGAGGAGGACGATGACGACGATGACGATGACGAGGACGACGTCGGTATCGCCGACATCGCGGACGCTCGGCGAGCACGTGAGTTCAAGGGCAAGACCAAGAAACACCACACTAACAATCGTAATGGGAGCAAGCGTTCGAAACACGCGCGCAAATCGAGCCTCGCGAAAGTCGATTCTCCTAAATAAGAAAAAACAAACGAGAAAACAAAAATTATTAATAATGACAACGATACGATGAGAATATTATTTAAGAATCAAACTATCAGCGAGAGAGTGAGAGAGTTATGGAGAGAGTCGGAGACTCGAAGAGCACACGAGACAAATCTGAGATCGATTAGTTATTCTTTTTTTATTGAAAAAATTCTTTTAATTTATTGATCGAAGAAAAAAGAAATTGATCGGGTATTCCTCGTCATACGAGGCTCGACCTCAAAGCGGAAATTAATTTCGTTCGCCCGAAGACACTTCGGTGCGCCCGCTTCGAGCTCTGTACTGCTCTCCAGTGTGTGACTATTAGATCTATTTATTTGCCTTTTTTTATTTGCTTTATTTATTGAGAAACGGACCGGTCTCTATCGAAAGATTTTTTTGATTTTTTTTTTCGTCATCGAGCATGCGAAACGCTGAAATAACATTTTTTTTCGCGTGTTCCGGAACGACCGGAGAAGCGTTGCGGCTGCGGCGAGAAAACTGTACAGAATTTTCTATTGTTTTTTTTATTTATGTAGATAATAGATATTCATACTTTTTTAAAAATCTCAATTCGTCGAACGGCAGAAATTCGCCGCAGCGCGACGCATTCTCTCCAGTTAACGAAGGAATTACCGCGTGAAAGAGAGAAAAAAAAACAGTAGCATTAAATGCCGTGGTTTAATACGGATGACGTTACGTCACGTTCTTTCTCTACCGGCGGTATCCGCCGATGCGTGCTATACAGTTTCGTTCTTTTTTTTTAACTCTTTGATTTGCGTACGTCTGCGAGTGTGTGATTTTTTTTTATTTTTTATTTAAAAGTGTGATTGCGTACGATAATCGCGATCGAGAATAATGCGAGTACAACGAGCGAAAAAACGTGCGAATCGAGTGAGAAGGAAATTGGCTCCAACTGCATATAAAAAAAATATCGAAACATAACTTCGTCATCGTCTAACGGAACAATTATAATCGTGCAGAGAAAAAAAATACATTGAAGAGAACAACAAATTATAGAGAAAACTGTACAGAGACATTGTCATATTCGGATCGATTAAATATAGATAATTTATTATTTTTACAAAAAAAAAAATCACCATGAAAAAAAAAAACAAAATTGTGTCTGTGTCTCGTTATTCATTCTCGTAAACTTCATAGAGTCCGTGTGCTAGTCGGTTCCGTGTCCAGAGACTCGGCTGTTACAAAGTTAAAAAAAAAGTCGCGAGTGAAAAGCGCGTTATCGATAAAAATGTTATCTTCCTCTTCTTCTTAATCTTTAACACACACGTGACGTGCCGTAATCGTAGAAAAACAAAAACCACCCAGCATTTTAATGCACGTTTTTTTTTTCATCATTTCTTTAATCGTGCTGTCGCTTCGCATATTTTAACGCGTGGTCTTGTTTTTTTTATTACATTTTTTTAATATTGCCTCTTGGTAGATTTTTGGATACGTAGAATTTTTTTATGTCAAAAACTACTCGTCTCTCCCGATTAACGTCGTGTTTTTGGTAGACGGTGGACAGTCGACTGTAACAAATGCGTAACTGGACAGAACCACTGGACCAATGGACTCACTTTCCTCGATCCTTTGCCCGAACGTCCCCCGATAGTGGTATTTAGTATTAAAAAAAAGTAGTGCGTAGAAATAATTATTCATCCCGTAGTGGTCTAATCAACTGACCGTAGTCGTAGCAGTAGAAGTAGAATATTTTTTCTTCATTGCGACGAGCAAAAGAAAAATCGAAAAGAATGAAGAAAAAAAAATGACGCTCTGCAGCAAAGTAGTTAAGCGCCGCTGATGCCCAGCTTGAGTAGCGGTGTTGGGTTTCGTGACGAAATATTGAAGAGAGCTCTGGTAAACTGTCTGGAGCATCGATGCTGGAAATCGGCTCGGTAAAACTTTCTCTCTGCCAAGCCCGCTGGCACATTGAGTCAGGGTTAGTTGGTCATCGATTGGGCATCGACCTCAATCAGTGTCTTTCGTTTTTTAATTTTTTTTTTCTAAATCAAAATTTTTTAATTCCGGATGCACGTTATCAAAAATAGAAAAAAAATATCTTGCTCGTACAAACGACGGTGCAGCTTAGCAGCTGCGATTTTATCAAATTTTTCCGTTATCGAATCACTCATCTCTGGCCGACTACGATCGAGTTTGAACCGAAGGTAATCTTGGAGTTCGGAGAAAAAGAAAGAAGGAACAAAAAGGAGCCAGTCGGGTTTGTCGAACTCGAGAACGTGAGGTGATCGGGAGAAGTTTTTTTTTCATCGGCTTTCACCCAGTCATCGGGAGACGGGGAAGGGCTCGATGAACCGGTGGAAATCGAGGCCACCGACCCGGAGCCGCCCGCCTCGACACGAGCCTTCCAACGCGACCCTGACCCACTCCGGAAATCTTCGACAGCGTGCGTCGTCCGGCATTCAAACCCTCCGCCCCAATGAAAGTTCGTCCATCGCGTACGTAAAAATTAATCGGGCGTGGAAAGTTAATAATCGAAAAAAACTAATTATAATCTGAGACTAATGAATGAATTATCTCGTTAAAAAAAAACATTTACCGGACACTGAATGTAGGAGGTATTCCATATGCTCTCCAAAAAAGTTGTAATTTTACCATAATTCATGTTTATTGACAAGAGGTTTTTGTAATTTTTTTCAGAATTTTTAGATCGTATTTTTTTGAGATATCGAAAAATTGAACTTTTTAAAAAAATCTCTATATCTTAAAAACGATCAGTCGTACCAAAAAACGCTTAAGACATAAAAGTTGCAGTTTTAAGTGAACTTTTGAAAACTAAAATCCGTAGATTATTTTGAATGCAATAAACGTCCATTTCTATGAAAAATAGACGACAATATTTTTTTTCAGCTAATATGTCATGTTTGAATTTACTTAAGAAATTCCAGAATATACGCTCAAGTGTGTAGAGTGATCTCATATTTTTGTTTGGATGAGCGAGACACCCGTTTCATAGCTATGCTCCGTTTAAGATCGATTTTTCATTTAAAAAATCCCTTTTTTTAATGAAAAATCCCCAATCTCTTTTTTAATTTGATTTTTTAACTTCCATTATTGTGGATAGTGTGACAATTTTTATAAAATCCAATGCAAAAAGATAAATATCTCTCTTTTTTATGAAAAATCGATCTTAAACGGAGCATAGTTTTTAAGATATAGAGGTTTTTTAAAAAAGTTAAATTTTCGATATCTCAAAAAAGTACGATCCAAAAATTCTGAAAAAAATTACAAAAACCTCTTGTAAATAATCACGAATTGTGGTGAAATTACAACTTTTTTGGAGAGGGTCGGGTTTTTGTCCGTTCGAAACCGTATGGAATACCTCATAGATATTAATAATTTCGTTATTAGGCATCCGCTCTTTAACTCGATCGTTACGAAGCGGTCTTGTATCGGTCGTAAAAAAAAAGAAAAAAAAATGATTGCCGGGACGAAAGTAAAGAGAAGGGTAAATAAGTGGACGACGCTCGAGGGAAGGAAGTAACTCGGGTGTTCCGTACTGCGGTCCGGAGACTCCGG
Source organism: Ichneumoninae sp. A BG-2022a (assembly GCA_030522665.1). NCBI lineage: Eukaryota > Metazoa > Arthropoda > Insecta > Hymenoptera > Ichneumonidae > Ichneumoninae sp. A BG-2022a. The sequence goes on along the minus strand of JAPYZC010001318.1, from coordinate 9,602 downwards.
TATTGGGTCGGCAGGTGAAGAGCCGAGAGCGGGTGACCCACAATCGAATACCAGTTTGGATTTACGAGTTATGTGAATTCCGGCATGGCCTCGTCGACGCACCGTTAACATTGTTTGCTGCGTTCCCTCGCCGTAAGTAGGCTAGTTGGCTGACTCGTTACGTCCACCTATGGTCCGTCCTGGGTTCTTCCTCGGTCTTGTTTTTTTTCCTTCTTCTTTATTTTTATTCTCTTTTGCTTCGGGAGAATCGAAGCCCGATTTCCTCCTCCCCTGGGTGGGGCCCCAAGCCAGTTTTCACCTCTTTCTTCTCTCCTCGCTCCGATCCTCGCACGAACTCGAGAGAGTTCCTGACCTCGTGAGAGACCCCGCCCCATCGGCGCTTTCGAACACGGAAGTAGGTCGATGACCAGCAGCAACATCTGAAAAGGCAGAAGCGAGCCGGTTACCAGTGGCCGATTATTATCCTTCCGGGTGGGCCCCGGGCGTGAGTGACCTCACGAAAAATGCGGACAAGGACGCGCACGGAATGAGGCCAGGGGTCTTTGAGCTCAACATAGATTCAAATCAAGATTTTTTTTAGGCAGATTCGATCGTAGTTCAGATCTTCAGACTTTCAGTCAATAGAATATTCAAGTATTTTTTATCTTTTTTATTTTTTAGTCAGACTCGATAGTGGTTTGCCTGAGATGGTCGAAATATCTTCGGACTTTCTTCTTCTTCTTCCTATGGATTTATTGCCAGAGGCCAAGTTCCATCTTCGGACTTTCATTCAATAGAATATTCAATTATTTTTATTTTCTTTTTGTTTTGTCAGACTCGATCGAACTTTGCCCAAGATGGTCAGAACATTTTCAGACTTTCAATCAATAGACTATTCAAGTATTTTCATTTTTTATTTTTTAGTCAAACTTGATCGTAGTTTGCCCGAGATGGGCGAAAATCTTCGAACTTTCAGTCAATAGAATATTCAAGAATTTTTTTTTATTTCATTCTTTTTATTTTGAGAAACGGTATCGAGCAACGGGCTATTCGAACTACGGTGAAAATTAATGCGAATTAACTATTCGAGCTTGTAAATTGCTCATATAAAAGTGATTGATCTGCGATGAAATTTACAGTAGAATGAGTCACGACTTACGCTCTACGGGCTCGAGCTCTTTTTTTTTAAAGCTACTAAAAATATTATAAGCCCAGAAGATAAAAAAAATCACTTATATGATTGCAACAGCTACTTTCCGTTTTATCAAGACAAAAAAAAATTGCAAAAGGCCTCTGAAGCGACAATGTTCGAAAAAAAAAACAAAAGAACCAAACAAACATTTCAGGTGCGATGGAATCCGATCTGAACAGTCACGTGCCAGCGATTTACGTTGCAAAGTACAATCGTTTCGTCGACAATATATTGGGACGTATAAACAAGATACTCCGAACGAATTACGATCCGGTGACGGTGAAGCTGACCAATCCCGGCACGGCGACCAAGTCGGGCAAGCCGAAGACGAAGAAGAAGTCCAACAAGAAGGGCGGCACGAAGAACGGCCCGAAGCAATTTTCCGCCACTTCGTCGGCTCCTAAAGTGATTATTCCTGCGGACAGAAAAATAAATAAAAAATAGACAAATTATCAGCGACAAAAATTTATCGAATTGCGATAATCGTTTCGATCGATTTTTTTTTTAGCAGGACAGCGAAGATGAGGAAAAATCCTCGACTACTGTAGCGACTACCGAGCAAAGATCGAACGCGGTGCCGGATGCGGTAGCGACGACACCGAGCTCGATGGATCTCACGACCGTTCAGGAAGCCGAGAGCCGGAGCGCGGCGGCGACGACGAAGAAACCGAAGAGAAAGAGGACCAAGAACAAGAACAATACGAAAAGCAAGAAGACCAAGGTGTCCGCGACCGGAAGTAGCACGGCCAACAAGAACAAGGTGAACAAATCATTTAAAGATAATAATTTTTTTTTCATACAAAAAATAATAATATAACATAAAAATAAAATAATAATATCTGTATTATTATTATATATCGCACCCTCATATAAACAGTGGTTATCGGTTATATATATCTATTATTTAATTACACGGTTGTTATAGGGACACGATATTATAATAATATTATTATTATATAGTATTATGATTTCCTGAATATTTCTTACCTTATGGGCATGTTTTGGGCATGAGATATTAAATTGGGGGCAAAATGAACTATGGATTCGTGACCATCGGAAAAATACATTGGACATAGGCTTTGAAGGATGCGTGACTAAAAATTAGTAATTCTATCTATTTACTAAAAATCTAAAATTACGATTTTTGGGCAAAGTTAAGCGGGGTATTGATAATCGGGCAAAAAAATTATCCCTTGAGCGCACTCAGTGCCCTCCTAAGCCTAATAATCGTGATTGAAAATAGTGGGCAGCTTCGACTTCAAGCTACCCAGGTAGCACAAAAAGAGTAGTTATCAGAATGTGATCTAAATGGGTTACATATGTCCGTCTGGACGGTATCCAAAAGGGGTGACAGACAGTTCACCGAATGCGAAACTTGTATCATGACCAATCTCATCATATCGATAGTCTCTAGCGCAATTTAAGTCCGAAATCTTTAAACTAAATATCGAAGGAATCCACGTTTGAATGCAATTTCCGTATAGAATCCCCCGATAGCTTTGCATAATCTAGTTAAAAAGTTTAATGGGACAATGATTTTTGTGATTAATATAAAAATCCCGATGAATTCACGCATCGCACTGACTACCTAGAAACGCCTAACCACTGTATACTGTAAAAAAAATTATAAGATTTTTCTAGCAGTAGTCTTGAGTGTGACGCAATTTTTAACCAACCTGATCGGTTGACAAATCGCTTGGGCCGATTTGCAATTTCTACAACGGCCTTTAGCACATTACTGCCTGAAATCATTTATGTAGAACAGATAGAATATCCGCGCTCAAATACAATTTACGTATAGAATTACCTGAGATGCTTGCATAATAGAGTCAAAAAGTTTTATAATACAATGATTTTCATTGTATTATTGTAACCCTCCGAAAGTTACCTCCCATCCAAAAAGTTAACTTTTGAACGTAGGATAGCTTCTAGTTACCATCCGGACGGACATATGTAACCCATTTAGTTCACTTTCTGATAACTAATTTTTTTGTGCTGCCTGGGTAATCTCTGATTACCCAGTAATCAGAGTAATTAGTAATTTGATAAATTAGTAATTTGACTACCCTCAAAGATCCGCCATTAATTTCCGGTCCGACTAAACCTTCCACCTTTCGGCCTTGTCCAACCGTCTAATTTCTTTTCAATAAGACAACACACTACCGTGTCCCATTTTTCATTCTCGCATTATCGCTCTTGTCCCAACGAGGTCTGGTAAAAAAATTAATAAAAACCAATATTATTTTCAGAAAAAGGCGAAGAAGCCGAGCAAACCCAGAGCGCGAGCGACTCTCTACGGCCTCTCCTCGCTGAAGCGATCGGGCGACGTGTCGGTAAACATGATGAGCGATCACACGACCATCAAGACTAAATTCAGCGTTGGCCCTCTGGTGCTCAAAGTGGAGAAGGAGTTCGGCAGAGCGGCGAAGAAAGAGTTGCGCAGCGCCACCGCTACGACGGCGGAAATGTCTGGCAAGCTGAGTCTTCGTGTGTTGCACGGCGGAGCAGCGACGCTTCACTCTATCAGAGTTCTTCAGCCTAAGCAGGTGCGCGTCGAGAGCGCCGACGATCACGACAGAACGAGGGAATTCGTTTGGCGACGATCGTCTCACATAGCTCACCTCGTATCGCAGAAACTGTCCTCGGCAACGAGATCGATGCTTCGACCGCCGCCCATGCAGCCGGCGGTCGCCGCGTAACGCTCGTCGCTCCGACGACTCGCCCAGTCGGTAAACCGTCCGGAGTCTCCATGCGGCAGGTTTAGCGATTCGCGGGCGATAACCATTCGGTGGTTACGATAAATACAAGAAAAAAAATACACGAAACGATTCGTTCTTATCATCGCTCGTTCGGCCCGTCGATCGAACAGTGTGATGAGTGAATGACTCGTTAGATCACTACATTAACGGCCGTAGAACGAACCGCGCACTCGCGAATTTATTTATTCGATGAAAAGGCTGAGATTAGATTTATCGTTAAACTGCACAGCGGGCTCACCCTGGTAGATTGTTAGTAATCGAGTACGATATTTAATTATTTATCTATTTAATTGTGTAACTTTGCAAAGTGTAAATAAATTAATTTATCAATATTTTTCTGTCGTGCTAATTTTTTTTACGACCCTCAAGATATCTGCACGAGACTGAATTTTATTAAAGTTACAACGGCTGCGTTTTGCGGCGTGCAAACTTCGCTCGGGGAAGCTCACTTGGAGAATAAAATTCTACGAGTGAACCATTTTTTTTTCTTCCTGAAACCGCGCATTGATAGAGACTTGCCAGAGATTAAATTTGATAACTTCAGGGTCGTATGTTTTTAAAACCTTCGACGCGTGACAACGAAGGTGCTTAAAATTACCGTAAATATATTAGACAACGTGCAAACGAATTTCCATTGCCCTGCCTCGTTCTCGGATTCTCCACTATTCGTCTTTCTCTCCGCGAGTAGATTCCTGCTTTACCGGCATCGTCTTTAACGACAGTCGCGTTCTCTTCGTGTAATTAAATTTACGAATATTTTTTCTATCGCGCTAATCTTTTTATGACCTTGAAGATATCTGCGCGAGACTAAATTTTATTCAAGTAACAACGGTTGCGTTTTACGTAACGCAAACTTCGTTCGAGGAAGTTCACTCGGGGAATAAACTTCTACGAGTGAACTTTTTTTTTTCTTCCCAATACCGCTCACCCGACATCGTCCTTACCGACAGTCGCGCTCTCTTCGCTTATCCGCGGTCGTCGCGCGTTGCGTAAATTTCCAATTACAGGATTCCTCGTTAATCCGCGACGGAAATCTCTCGTGTGTTTACCGAGCCGTGACCGTTGACACTGTAACTTGATGATTATGATAACTCAGCAGTTTTTCCGTCCCGGCTCGACGTCCGCGGTGAAACTCCATCGCGACCTTTCACTCGTCATCGATCGTCCGATCGTTTCGAACTCATATTTTGATATTTCGAATACGTACCATTATTTTTTTTGTAATTTTTTTTTTTCGGCGTTGCTCTTCGAACCCAGCGAACAAGCGCCTGACGCAGTGTGCGATTTACGGACATACGTTTTAATGCTTTAAACGTGATATAGTTAGTTTCCGGGGATCGTGAAGCACACCCGGCGCCTTATCGCGAGCTCGCTACAGAACGAATTTCATTATCGTGCATCCGTCTTCACGCTCTATGCGGACTGAAAAATAATAATAAAAAAAAAGATTACACCTGGCCGAAGAGTTACGGTGAGCTCGGCTGTCTCGTCGCTGCCCTCGCGCTCCGCGCCTCTCTCGATCGCTCACCGCTGTTTTGACTTTCAACGACGATTCCCAGAGGCCGACGCAGTTTCGACGCTGCAGTCGTCGCGGGAACGTAACGAACTCGCTGGCCACGGACCGCCTCGCCGCAACGTTTCGAGAAGCCCGCTGGATTCTTTCGTTTTCGAAACTTTCACCGCGCCGCCGGACCTCTTCGCTCCTCGACGACGACAACAACACATCCAGCACACACAGTCGCGCGCGCGCGCGCTTTCGCACACGGGCGTACGCGCGGTGCACGGAGACGATCGCTGTCCTGACAATTGCACTTGTGTCTCGTAGCGGGAATCGCGCCAGTTGAAACTTTGACTTTGAGGCTCACGCACACACGTCGCCACTCGCCGTCTCACACACGACGCGTTCCAGTAAGTCGACATATTATTGTAACATACTGCAACAAAAAAAATGTATATATATATGGTGAATAGAATAACATTTTTTTCTGCCTAGGCTGGACCTATCGGAAATTGTCGAGGTCAGGCTTAATCGAAAAACGCATTTACATATACATACATCTATATATATGTAAATGCGTTTTTCTTATATGCGTGTATATTAATTTTTTTTCCGCAGTTCGGACCAAGCACGATAAAAATGTTATTCTATTTACATAAATAGAATACAATTTTTGGTGACCAAGCCGAACTGCCGAAAAATAAAACATATATATGTAAATAGAGTAAAAAATAAGGTGTGTCTGACCTATCGGAAATTGTCGAGGACGGCCTCAATCGGAAAACAATCTTGAATATGTATATATGTGAATGGATTAAAAGTTTGTGCTCGAACCGGACAATTGAAAATTCTCTTGAGCAGGCTTAAAAACAAGCTTAGCGATTCGATCGCATATTTAAAAGTTTTACGTAAAAATATATGAAGTATATATATATATATATATATATATATATATATACAATATATTAATTAATTCTTAGCGTTTTGTCTGCAGAATTTCGCGTCGTCAGGTTCAAAGAACGGTCTCGGTTGGATAAGCTCGCTAAGGCCGAGACGAACGGAGTAAGATAATAAGAAGCAAATATTCCTTTATCTATCGGCGGAGAGCCAGAGTGGTTGCGAAGCGATTTTCGGTAGCAGAGCAAGCATCGAGACGATGGCTTCGTTGGCCGGAAAGTTCAAGCTCGCGGCATTTTTGTGCAACGTGAGGGTCGCGAGGCCGAAGGAGATCCGCGCTCTGTCGACGCGAACGATGCCGAGCGCGAAGGACGAGCCGCGAGAGATAATACTGAAGTATCTCGACGGCAAGGACAACGGGATCGCGGTTCTCGGACTGAACCGATCGGAGGCGCGAAACGCCTTCGGCAAGAGTCTCGTGTCGCAGATGTTCGACGCCGTGGCGACCGTGCGGGAGAACGAGAAGGTTCGAGTCCTGATACTGAGGAGTCTCGTGCCGAAGGTCTTCTGCGCCGGCGCCGATCTTCGCGAGAGGTCGAAGATGCACGAGGACGAGGTCGCGGAGTTCGTCTCGTCGCTGCGCGGCCTGATGAGCGAGGTCGAGGCTCTTCCGACGCCGGTCATCTCGGCGATCGACGGAGTCGCCCTGGGCGGCGGACTCGAGCTCGCCCTGGCGAGCGACATCAGAACTGCGGCCAGCGAGGCGAAGATGGGCCTGGTGGAAACAAAATTGGCGATTATTCCCGGTGCGGGCGGCACGCAGAGACTGCCGAGGATCGTCGGCGCGGCGAAGGCCAAGGAGCTCATATTCACGGCGAGAATAGTCGACGGCCAGGAGGCGGTCAACATCGGCCTGGTGAACCAGGCCGTGCCGCAGAACAAAAGCGGCGACGCGGCCTACCAGGCGGCTCTCTCGATCGCCCGGGAAATCTTGCCTAACGGACCGATCGGCGTCAGGTGAGTCTTCGGCAAATCAGTCGGGTAGCCGGCAGGCATTCGAATGAACAAGATGATTTCAGTACCAACTGACTAAAAAGAAAACAGATTGTGCACACATTAGAATAAAACCCAGTGCGAATCGTAGGCAAAATGATTCAATCCCAACCGTATTCTCGATCGAAATGATAAAAACCGAACGCATTTAACAGTTAGTACTTGGAAGACAAAAATATTTTTTATCGGAAACATTTTTTTTCTGTAGTATAATAATATCAACTTACTTACCAGCGATCCCTAGCGTACAATAACCATTCTACCTTTGATACCCGCGGTCGCTAGCCTTTCGAGCTAAATTCAATTTCAAGCAAACACAACTACCTTGGAAAATGGCGTCTGTTTCGCGATTTTCCATAGTAGTTGTGTTTGCTTGAAATTGAATTTAGCTCGAAAGGCTGGCGACCGCGGGTATCAAAGGTAGAATTGTTATTGTACGCTAGGGATCGCTGGTAAGTAAGTTGATATTTTTCAAAAAAAATAAAAATGGTACGCCAAGTACTTAAAACGTTCAAGAAAATATGTTTATGGAAAAACCTCTTAAAAATTAAAAAATCTACCAAAACAGATGTTTATCCGAACAATAAAAAAAAATATATGTGTATCAAAATGTTAAAAAAAAATCGAAAAAATCAAATCAAACCAGACAAGTAATATCACAAAAATCTAAAAAAAAAAATACAAGATGTAAAAAATCTTGAACAAAAAAAACTTGGCGTGCCAGTTTTTAAAAATAATTTTTGAATGAACTATGTACGACAGTGATTGGAAAAAAAACTGGCACGCCAAGTTTTCTTTGTTCAAGATTTTTTACATCTTGTTTTTGTTTTTTTGATTGTTGTAATACTACTTGGCTGGTTTGATTTGATTTATTACGATTTTTTTTTACAGTTTGATACACATATATTTTTTTTATTGTTCGGTATTATTATACCAAAGAAAAAAATGTTTCCGATAAAAAATATTTCTGTCTTCCGAGTACTAACCGTTAAATGTATTCGGTCCTTATCATTTCGATCCAGAATACGATTGGGATTTAATCATGTTGCCTACGATCCGCAATGGGATTTATTCTAATGTGTGCACAATCTGTTTTCTTTTTAGTTAGTTGGTACTGAAATCATCTTGTTCATTCGGATGCCAGTCGGCTGCCCAATCCGTCGTCCGACCCGATGACGAGGAGGCGTCCTCGAATTAATCCGCAACAATTAACTGATAAGACTCGCGCGAGCTACCGGCTTAAATCCAGCGCAAACAATGTATCTCGAGCCGCAGACGGGAACTCGAAGATGATGTTTTTTTTGTTCTCCGCATTATGTAGTCGTACGCGAGGGTTTACGTAAGTGCAGCCTCGACGCTCCCCGGTGATCCATCCGCTTCTGATAGGCTGATATCATCTCGTGGCGAAGGCGATCGGACGCTCGAAGATCGTCGATGAGTCAACTCACACGCCGTGAATCTGTGGGAGAAAACAAATTATCGTCATTAGCCTCGTGCACAATACGTACGATCGCTCGCCTATCGGAAGACGCTTGTAAAAAGACTCGCGGATAAAAAAATCGAGCGATCGTTCGCCGATCGTTGATTACGATAAAATGTATTTATACTCGCTTCGATGCGGATTCGCTGATAATCTTTGTTTCATTCGAGAGGGGTTTGTTGATCTCGGGATTTTTTTGTTTGTTTTTAATCGTTTTATCGTTGATTTCGATAAACTTTATTTGCACTCACGTGAAAAGGTATTCGCTTATGTTTGTTCGTTTGATGCGATTAGAGTTTATTGATCTCGGGCAAAAAAAATGTTAAGGTCTTTAAGGAGGGTGTCTTGGTGCGCGCTGACCTCGCATAAGTTCGACAACAATAAGAGAAAATTGCAAGTACTTCTTGATGGTGTAAAAATCTGAAAAAATCATGTTTACTAAAAGTACTGAGAAGATTAATTTTGCATAATAATAATTGCAAAATGTTATTAACAAATTCATCAAAAAATTAATTTGTTAACTAATTACCCGGCAACAAAATTTTTTTTAATGAAAATGATTCCTTTATTTTTCTGAATACTTATGAATTTTTTCAGATTTTTAAGTAATCGTTGATTTTTGTTCTATAAAAAAAATTAAAAATGAACGATTACTTAAAAATCTGAAAAAATTCATACGTATTCAGAAAAATAAACGAATCATTTCCATAAAAAAAAAGTTTTGTTGCCGGGTAATTTGTTAAC
>JAPYZC010001317.1:0-23438 GCA_030522665.1 Ichneumoninae sp. A BG-2022a | reverse complement strand
AAAATTAGATTTTCAAACCGGAAGTGACGTATTTCCGGTATGACGTCACTTCCGGTCGAAAAATTAGATTTTCAAACCGGAAGTGACGTATTTCCATTATGACGTCACTTCCGGTCGAAAAATGACATTTTCAAACCGGAAGTGACGTATTTCCGGTATGACGTCACTTCCGGTCGAAAAATCAAATTTTCAAACCGGAAGTGACGTATTTCCGGTATGACGTCACTTCCGGTCGAAAAATCAAATTTTCAAACCGGAAGTGACGTATTTCCAGTATGACGTCACTTCCGGTCGAAAAATCAAAATTTCAAACCGGAAGTGACGTATTTCCATTATGACGTCACTTCCGGTCGAAAAATCAAATTTTCAAACCGGAAATGACGTATTTCCCGTATGACGTCACTTCCGGTCGAAAAATGACATTTTCAAACCGGAAGTGAAGTCAGAGAATTTACTTTAAATTTACTCTGCCAAGCAGTGCTTATTAGTGCTCGAAAGATCATCGGCTTAGCTCTGGCTACCTACGCCAGCCGGGGAAGGACCGATATAGCGTTCATGCGTTCGGCAGCTCGTGTGGAGCCAACGACGTGCCCTTTTTCTAGTTACAGTGCAATTCCACCTGGATTACCATGTTAAACGATTATGTATACGCTCTTCCGTCCCTCAGCCGCCGATACGACGGTAAGGGATCGAGACGATGATTTTTACCCTCGGACGATGAGGACCAGATCTTCCGGCTTCCAGATCACGGCTTCTCTCCGTCATCCGTGAGTCCGTACGATTCGGGAATTATTTATCGTGCAGAACGAAAGATGTCCGGAAGAAGGTCTTTCCGTGATCAAATTTATGAATCAGATTACAGCGAGCCGCACACCTTTCGATGACTAAGGGTTTCGTCCTTCCAGCCGCGTATTACCGATCGTAAAAAGAAGACCCACCTTTCGACCAGTCGAAACCGATCAGCGCGCGCGGCCCCCTCAGGGGCAATTAGGCGCATTGGCGTTTTTTAAATTTGATCTATCATCAGCAGTCGGGACACGCGCGGGCGCTTCATCGCCGGCTTCGTGGGAAGCAGCTGTGCAGTTTCGGAACACGCGCACCTGGAACCCCCGCGGGAATCACCGCGGACCGTTTCAGGCGATTGATGAGCACCTTTGGTTTTTTTTTCCCTCGGAAACGATCGCGCAATCAAATTCTCTCTTGATACTCTCGATAAGTCGAGAATCGAAGGGGGTTGATTCAGTGAAGCGAATATCATTCCGCGCGAGTGTGGGCTTCGACGCGGGGTTCAACGACGTCGTAGAGGAAAGCAGCTCGACTCCCTCTTCTTTTGCAGAAATCGTGGGAGGCTTCGGACGGAGCATAGGTGGAGGTTCGCGTAGGTGGACGGGTTTATATAGAAAAGTCGCGAGGAGGAGACAAAAATGGACGGGGCGCTGGGAGAGCGCAGGATGGAATTCGCGAGGATGAGAAGGGACAGAGAAAGAGTACTTCGAGAGAGAGGGCCCGAAGGGCCCTCGGGGCCGAAGGTGATTTCGAGGAAGAGCCAAGAAAGCGAAGGGAGCGGAAGCTCCGGTGATTCGAGACGCGTATGGGAGGGTGTGAGATAGCTCGTAAAGGGGGTTCAGCAGGCGCTGATATAAATTGAGCTTGCCATCAAGGCAAGCGGCGGGATCTGGCCCGGCCTCCCGGCAACGCCGAGGCAACCCGGAGACAGCGGCGGGACGAGATATATAGGAGTAGATTTTCACCTCTCCATTGAAGGATAACCGGTGTCTTCCTTCTGGACATCTTCGCCGCGGAAAGAGTGATACGAGGCCGATAAAGGAATATGGCGGACGGCAATAAAATAAATTGTCAAATAAAGGGACAAAATCATGTAGCACGGTGTGCGCTCGTTGACAATGTTTCTTGGATGGGATTCGCTGGTTGTTACATAAGTTATATTTTAATTGCGTGTTATTAAATCGATGACGCCCTCCTGGCTTTCAAAAAATAACTTTACAATATGCATATATTTGTTGTTGTCGAGCAAAGCAACTTATAGGGCAAATGGAAAGCAGAATGAAAAAAATGAAAAATTAGTAGTACTGGTAGTAGTAAGTGTATTTATTGACAATGCATTACATGGTACGGATGCTGATACATTTGCGCGATTATTTACATCATATATTCCTCTGCTATTACCATTGTCAACGGCCCATCGACCTAAGTCCTTCAGCCCCTGATTCGCTTTTTTGGAAATTAGGTGCTTAGGTTTAGTTTGTGCCTTCGTTTGCCATTCTCTTGAGTTGTTGATATGTGGTGAGTGTAGTGTGGTTGCGTCTGGGGTTTGCATTATGTGTAGGTTGTATACAGACCGGTTGAATGTTCAGGATGTGTTCTTGTGAAAAATTAATTACCGTGAAAGGTGTAAATCGATTTTAAGGAACATCTGGGATATTTTTTTTGCCAATGGGCCATCGACCTAAGTCCTGCCCCTGATTCGCTTTTTTTATACAGAAATTAGGTGCTTAGGTTTAGTTTGTGCCTTCGTTTGCCATTCTCTTGAGTTGTTGATATGTGGTGAGTGTAGTGTGGTTGCGTCTGGGGTTTGCATTACGTGTAGGTTGTATACAGACCGGTTGAATGTTCAGGATTTGTTCAGCGGCGAACCTTTTGGTGAGTGTTTGTGTTCTTGTGAAAAATTAATTACCGCAAAAGGTGTAAATCGATTTTAAGGAACATCAGGGATATTTTTTTTGAGGCTGCACTTTACAGGGCAAAGTTTTTAGATCGACTGAGCGACAAGAGCTGACCAGCGACCCGACAACGTCGAGGCAACCGGGAGACAGTGGTGGAATGACATATAAGGATTCATCTCTCCTTCATTTTCACCTCTCCATTGAAGGATGACCGGGGTCTTTCTTCTGGCCATCTTCGCCGTCGAAAGAGTGATACGAGGCCGATAAAGGAATATGGCGGACTGCAATAACATAAATTGTTAAATAAAGGGGCAATATCATGAAGTACGGTGTGCGCTCTTGGACAATATTCTTGGATGCTATCCGCTGGTTATTACATAAGTTATTATAATTGTGTTATGTTATTATAATTGTGTGTTATAAATCGATGACTAATTCTATACGAGCATGTTTATACGGGCATGTCGACCCTACAAGATGCCCTTCTGGCTTTGGACTATACATTTATTTTCATACCTATTTGTAAAGCAAAACAGTTTATAGAGACGACAGGAGATTTATTCTTAGCCTTTTTATTCTCGGTGAAATAAATAAATAAATATAAAACATCTCAGAACGCGATTTCGACAAGTTCAATTCGCAGGAGCGCGAGTTACAGGAGAATGAAGAAAATGAAAATTCAATGATCGCTAAAGGTATAAATCGATTGTACGGAACGTCAGGGAAATTCTTTTTCCTGTGCCGTGTTTTTAGGTCGACGGAGCGGCGAGGGCTGGGTTTAATGAGAATAAATATTGTATAAAGTCGCGGGGGTGAGGCGGGGTTGGGGAGTAGGTAGAGCGATCGGGAGCACCGAGATTGATGATGGTGGTTCGGGACGAGGTTCGTAACGTCGGAGGGTGACTGGACCCATTACCCGGACCACCTACTGATGTGCTCCACTACACAGCGAACGTGTCGCGTTGGGCAATATCTCTATCGCTCTTGCTCCGTTGACAGAGGAAAGTCTTCGCGGTGCAGGATCCGAGAGCCCCGTTTAACACCCTCGTTAACGTCGATAATCGATTCCCGGAAAAATCTGGGCGTTCTACTGTATCTCCGCCCGAGCTTCGAGCGCCGAGGATCGTTTTCTTCACACTAAAAAAAGCTTCCCGAAGCTCCAATCGAGCTTGAAGCTCCGCGGATCGCTTTCTCCACACTAAAAAAAGCACCTCGAAGCTCCAGTCGAGCTTGGAGTTCCGAGGATCGTTTTCTTCACGCTAAAAAAAATGGCGTTTAAAAAAAGAACAATTGCACATTTTTTTAAATATAAATTTATAGAACCATTAACTATTGACAACACATACCGTGTGGGAAATTTCAGCTTGGTCGAGTTATACCGATTTGGATTTTTCGTGTGTGATTCATACACACACATATACATGCGCACATTTTTGCTAGATCTGATTTTTCGACGTTTTGGAATATTCTGAACACGTTTTCGTTTAATTTCTCGATTTTTTTTTTTACCCAAACAAAGCTTCTATGAGGAGGCAACAATCGCTTGACGCAAGAGGTTTCCGTCAAATCATTTTTTTAAGTGTTGAAGAGCCAAAAAAAAATTGCTCCAAAAACTTGATCCTAATTGTATTATCCTCATCAATAGTCCGACAGAAAGTAGCCGTTTGCCCGAAGGTTCTGTGAAATTGCTGAACTTCCAGTCGACCGCGCACGGTGTCCTCGACTAGTATCGGACGCACGATAGTGAAATCTCCCGTAGCTATTGCGGCGATCCGGTGGTTTCCGGTTGCGGTCCGAGGAATTAACTGGGAGAACGGCGGAAAGGGAGAAACTTGTTCTCGCCGTAGCTCTTTCCATCCCGTTCGCCAGTCCCGGCAGGCCAACGCGGCGAGTACGGGCATAGAAAGAGAGTGGTACGAGTCCGCGGGAAGGGGTGGATCGTGAACAGCGGCTGTAAAAATCGCGCGTACGAGCTATAAGAATGTACCGGTACGGGAGTCGCGCGAAGTCTCGAAAACCATGCTCCGGGCACTTTTCGTCCCTGCACCCTAACATCCCACCGAGCACAGATCGTAAACTTGATCCATTTATACTTTATTATTATTTCACGGTGGCAATATCGTTGCTCCGGGCGCTGCGGGAAGAGCCCGACGCTTCGTCCCGTGCAGCCAGCACCGACGTCGTCAAATTAGCTAAAACTGCTCGTGGTACTGGATTTACCCAACGGCGAGAGCGCATAAGCTCGCCACACCAGCCGACTCGTTCCATAGCTTCGAATCCCATAGAATCTGCTTTAAAAATGAGACAAAAAAAAAGAAAAAACATACACGTGTGTGTCCCAGTCGTATCTCACCGTCGTCTCTTTTCTCCTCGACATCTTTTTTTTACACCCTCCACACTCAGAAAAATTATTTATTTGACGGGCGCACCACAAATAAATATTTATTCGATTTAAAGAAATATTTATTTGGTTTAAAGAAATATTTATTTGATTTAAAGAAATATTCATTTGATTTAAAAAAAATATTTATTTCAACCAAATAAATATTTATTTGCGGGTGCCCGTCAAATAAATTATTTTTCTGGGTGTACACTTTGCACCAGCTGAAAAATCGAGCGAAAGAAAGATCGAGAAAAAAAAGAAAGAGGCTTGACTCGTGTCAATGTGATCTGAGAAATAATTCAGATCCCTTTATGCTCGCGTTACATCGCACGACTGCGATTTGTTGGCCCCCGTGAAATCGGGAATGTGGAGAACGAAGGGACCCGGAGCGAGTCCGCGGGGGTGGTTTGGCATTGACGGCGAGGATAGACACGAGATTCGATATAGGGGGAGTAGGTGCGACATCATAACCAAATGGGCGTTGGATGATGCTCCCTTGGGTCACTGCGGCGACACAGCTTATCCATTGAGAACCCCATTGCCCGGGACGCACATCGTCCCTTCCCCGGCTCGCGCTACACACAGCGAGCACATGGAGGAGATCGTGCCGGGCAGACTCCGACGCATCCAGTCGCATGCTTCCCTTACGGGCTACGCGCGTACCCTGAACTCTCGCAACCCCCTTGGTTATGTATGCTATACATCGCATTATAGTGTGCACACACACACATACAGTGATGTAGATATACGCATGCCGAGAGCACGGCATTATACACGGGTTATATTTTTCGGGGTCGAGAACGAGGACGAGGACACCTAAGAGCTAATATCGTGGTCCATGCATATTTATACCGCATTAAAAATCACCCTCCCTTAAAATGCATGGGCTGCTGCATAGCACAGGCAAAGTTCGAGCCTCGCCGACCTCTTCGTCGTCAATTCTGTTACACTTAAGTTCCGCTTTTTTTTTTCTCATCTGTGCTTATTTTTCATTCTATCTTGAGAGACGAGTTTCCGGAGTTCATGAGGTTATGTGGGTTCCGATGTTTCTGGAGTATACACTATAAAAAAAGGTTCCTCTGTGAGGAAGCTAACAACTGTTTCTCATATTTGAAATACATGTGGGTTGCAATTCATTTTGTTTGCCGTAAAATTTTTATTTGTAACGAATTTTTTGTAAATTTCCGGCAAAAGATTTGTAATTTTAATATCTGGTATTTTGATTATAGAAAAAAATACATTGTTGTTGAATTAATGTTAGTGAAGAAAATTTCAAGTGCCAGTACATTAGATTCACAATTTATATTTACAGCATAGTTGCGCGCCGCCGAAAATGAACGACGAGTAGGCTATTAATGGGGTTCATGATTGGAAAAAAAGACGTAAAAAAATTACATTTATCAATGGTTACGCGGGTGCGCATACGCGTTACGATGCAAACTTTGGCGGTGCAGTTGCGGTCCGCGCAGGGCGTATATAAAGTGCGTGCTCTACCCGCTCGAAGAGGTTGTATATTTTCATGCTCGTCCATAAAATACTCGATCGTCGATTCGCGGATATACATAACACGTGTCAAAACGCATCGCACAGCCCCCGCCGGTTGGTACAACCGACTCTCTGCGCATGGAATAATTCATCGCTCTTCCTTCCGCTCGTTTGCCAGGCACTGAACAATTTTACATCGGTAGTACCGTTTATATTTGCCTCGATAACTCGTAACGGGCCATAACGGCAGAATATTCTGTCGGGTGTATAAAAAAAATTCCGAAAAGAAAGGGCTATCGAACAACAATATCGAATCACAATAGCAACAAAAAAAACTGTGTACAACTTTTTATCCCAAAAGCTAAAAAAACGTAAGATCTAGAGCGCGCACAGAAATTTTAGAAGAAATTAAAGATCGAGTACAAAAAAAAATTAATGAAATTTGCAAGAAACATTGACTCGTAATTACACATACTGTGTGTGGAATTTTACCTCGATTCGGTTGAGGCATTCTCAAGTCGTAGCGGGTTGAATTTTTTGCGTCTATCACACACGCATATATACATACCAGAGCTGGGCACAGTACCAAAAAATACTTCGAGCACAAAGTACAAAGTATCACAACTATTTGAAGTATCAAGTATATTTTATAATTGAAATATTTCGCAAGTACTTTTCGCAATTAGATTCATTGCGTTAGGAGTTATCTGGACTTAAAAAAAGGTGCAAAGTAATTTGCACAGGGCTTGCTCATTGTAAAAACGGTACTATTGAGGCTACTTTTAACTCTATTCTTCACGTTTTTTCATAGGAAAAAAAAAGATCAAAAAATGTTTAAATATATCATAAAAAAAACGAGAAGTTTTGTAAATCACATTTGATTTAATTCTAATGAAATCGATTTATAGAATTTTTAAAAAACAAATTCATGAGAATGAATTCTCATTAAAACTATACTTGTTAAAAAAAGTTTAGAAACATAATCATATATTAATAGAAACAGGATGCCATGCCACTCATTGAGTATCTGTAATCCGCGCCCGTACAAACACTTGTACTTGGTATTTGAAATCGCAAAAAAAGTACTTGAAGTACCAAGTACCCGGTACTTGAAGTACCAAGTACCCGGTACTTCAAGTACTGCCCAGCTCCAAAAAACAACAATACCATTTCTTTTGATGTTCATACCCGGTGCATGCTATCGAGGAGCGACAGGATGAAACCACTAAAAGTTATCTTGCGAGGCAAAGTGCAACAAGGAATACGTAGCTGGTGTGCAGCACGTGCGTCGAAGGTGTCGGGTCGTCTGACACAGAGAGAGCACAGACTCGCACTTGCTCGTCCCGAAGGACCCAACGAGGGAATGGCACCCGGCAGCAAACCACCATCAGTTTCGTTCGCTCGTCCGTGTTTTTCCCTCGGGACACTTTGAAAGCAATGCTGCGTACCCGCCACGACCAGCCACGTCTCTCCCATCGCATATGTGCTGACTTTTTCCCATATAGCCCTCCCATCCTTCTTCTGGCCATCCCCTGTCCCGGGCTGTCTCTCCGCCACCCCTCGGCCAGGGGGATTCGCGGGACTAACAGCTCCGATTTTTATTCTTATTCGGGGATAAATGATCCGAGACCTTTGGCGCCTGTCGCGCTAGATCTAACTTTCTCTCTGTTTCTTCTATTCCATACTATCGGGGTCTCGGCGAGATTCGAATTGCGGATCGATTCCCATTTCTCCAACATTGTCGGCACACGATGAATATCGCGCGGACGCTGCGACGAGCGTGTTACCAGCTTCATTAAAGAGTGCTGAATTTTACAAATCGTTTATGGAATGTTTTATGGATAAGTATAGTCCAACACGGTAAAAAAAAAATCGTATGAAATTTAATGTACCGGACCGGAAGTTTTTATGCAAAAACTTGTATATTAAATTTCATGTACAATTGTGATGAAAAAAATAATGTGCAGTATATTAAGAACATTGGAAATACTTTATTTTTAATAATTTACTTTAATTTCGATGAAAAATTGTATCAAATTTTTGTTACAATTATAGATTAAATTTAATGTCCAGTTTTTGCATAAAAACTTCCAGTCCAGTATATTAATTATACAATTTTTTTTTCTGTTATTATCGGATGAGGTTTTGTACTATGGCAAACGTGCTTAAATTAGAAATAAATGAGTAGCAATAGGTTTCCAAAAATATTAACTGGTTTGTGGTATTTTCTGTCGCACTCCAACCTGACACCTCTCCTGCCCCCACGAGCAGCGCGCCGTTGGTATGAAAAACTAAAATTAATTTCACTCGCGGATGCTAATCACTTGTGCTTCGAAATAAATTCTTACACGAGTCCGATACGTATTCAGTTTCACGTAAGAATTTGTTTTTTCCCTGCCCGCGGTCACCGTCGTCAGAGAAATTAAGTACAGTTTTAAAAATAAAGTACTATAAAAGTACTTTATTTTTAATACTATACTTTAATTGCAATGAAAAAATCGATTAATTTATCAGCACAATTGTATATTAAATTTGCCATTTCTTTTTACAGTTTTACGCAAGAAGCTTGAATGCTGGCTGAAAAAAATAAATGTTGCGAGTGCAATTGCAGGTGCAATTTCAGATGAAACTCTAGAGAATTTCCGGCGTTCGACCGACCTTTCAGAGGAATTCAGTTTTACGTAAGAATTTGTTTTTTCCCTGCTCGCGGTCAGCGTCGTCAGAGAAATTAAGTACAATTTTTAAAATAAAGTACTATAAAAGTACTTTATTTTTAACAATTTACTTTAATAGCAATGAAAAAAATCGATCAATTTATCATCACAATTATACATTAAATTTGCAATTTCTTTTTACAGTTTTACGCAAGAGGCTCGAAAGCGGGCTGAAAAAAATAAATGTTGCGAGTGCAATTGCAGATGCAATTTCAGATTAAACTCTAGAGAATTTCTGGCGTTCGACTGACCCTTTAACAATGGCAATCGTGCGCAGGAACCGGATGGCCGGTCCCGGTGCCGGCGGATTTAGTTCGCGGCCCGAAAGAGCGCGGAAACTCTGAACCTCGATGGTCCCGCCTGCCCCATCGTCGAGAGGTCGTATTCCATAAAATTGCGGACGACCGGTGAGAGCGGGAATCGAGGGTTGTTCGGGTGCGAATCGACGGAGTAATCGAAAGGACCCTTCAAGCCTAGAAACGAGCAGTTATCTCGGAGCAGTTAAGTTAAATGCCTGTTAGCGGACATTAACTGCCTTCCGACGAGCGAGAGGCGGGCGGATCGCGTACAACCTCTGTCTGTGCACTCGGACCTCTCTAACTATCCGGAATACGAGCGGAATCGGCGCCCGGTTGGCAGTGGCCACTTCTCTATTCCGCGGAATTCGACGATTGCAGTTTTAATCGACGCACTTGATTATGATCAAAATTAAATCGGTCGCGTAGCGCCCGGACTCGCCGGTACACGAGCTCCGGCTCGCCGGATCTAATAAACTTTTCAGCGAGCGCAAGGTACGGACTCCACCGTTATCCAGCTTGCCGGCCCATCGTCAATGATAATCTCGGAATAGCGCTTTGGTTGAAGCACAACATTGCTAAAGTGAACGAAAACTCAGCTAATGGATCTCGTAACGCCGGATCCGACTGCATTTAATCAAGAGCGTTAAGTGCCAATACGTGTACAGAGACATCACGATGGTTCAACTTGATTTGGCGCCTCGCGGTGGAAGGGAAGGGTTGAGAGAGATGGTAAAAAAAAACCATGCAAATTATGGGATGATGGGGGCTGAAAAAAAATGAATTGAGCTCTGCCCGAAACGGTGTTCATCGCGGCGACGAGTCGTTGAACCGTAAATTATCGGCGACTATCGACGGAAGGTCCGGATAGTTGTATAAAAAGAACGGCCGCGCGGACGTGTGAGATCGGCGGTATAACAAAAATGATTTGATCGACCGATCGCACGTAAAAAAAAAATATATATATATATACTCCTCGCTGATCGATCTTTGGGCGAGATGCAGACGAGAGCCGAAGACGTTCCGTGTCCAGCATCCGGTTTCGAAATCAGGCTTTTTTTTTTTGCGCACCTGCCCGGGTATCTTCTGGCGTATTTATTTTTATAGCCGAACGGACAGCTCGTTACGGGGAAACTGACAAATACCCGGGGGTGAAGAACGGGGATTGGTGGGAAAATCGTCGAAAAAAATCGGGACACTCAGCGCCGCAACGGTTCACCGAGCGTCAACGGGTTTTAATTCGACACAATCCAGCCCGCTGCGACCACCGCTATCTCTCTCCCTCTCTCTTCTACACCACTTTTCACCCTGGCAAACTCGGTATTCGCCCGACGAAACTTGAACATTTATTTTGCGAGCTTCATCGGTGGCGAACGCTCGCAGCGTACATTTAAAAATAGTCTACCGGTTCCGGCGTACACCGTTGTCGACTGGACGCCGCCGCTAGCTGCTGGCCTTAATTGATTTTGGGCCGGCATTCAAAACCATCCCCTCGCCGCTGTCCCGACTGATGCCGCATGTCGAACCCGGGCCGGACGGAATCGGCGTGAAAATCATCAACGAAACGCGAAATACGCGAATTGTCATTGAGCGCCGACAATACTTCGACTAAACAGCTCGAACAAGTTGACGAAGTTTTTGACAAAGAAAAAAGGAAAGAGGAACAAACGAAGAAAGATCGAAAAATGCAATCCGAGTTCTGCCAGGCATCTTCAATGAAACGCGAAATACGCAAATTGTCATTTAGTGTCGACGATATTTCGACTAAACAGCTCGAACAAGTTGACGAAGTTTTTGGCAAAGAAAAAAGGAAAGAGGAACAAACGAATGAAGATCGAAAAATGCAATCCGAGTTCTGCTGGGCATCTTCAAAGAAATACGCAAATTTTAATTTAGTGCCGACAATATTTCGACCAAACAGCTCGAACAAGTTGACGAAGTTTTTGGTCAAGTAAAGAAAAGAAAGAAAGACAAATAAATATAAATTAAGAAATGCAACGAGAGTTATGCAAGGCGGTTCGGTCCAACTCGGGTCAGACGAAACCAACGTGAAAATCATCAACGAAACGTGAAATATGCAAATTGTCATTGAGGGCCGAAAATATTTCACCATAAAAGCTCGAATAAGTTGACGAAGTTTTTGGCAAAAAAAAAAGATAAGTGGAACAAAAAAATGGTAATCACAAAATGCAATCCGAGTTCTGCCGGGCGATTCTGCCGAACTCGGGCTGGACGAATAAGGGTGAAAATCATCAACCAAACGCGAAGAACGCGAATTATCATTGAGCGCCGACAAGATTTCAACAAAACAGCTCGAACAAGTTGACGAAGTTTGTCGTAAAGTAAAAATAAATAAATTAAAAAAAAGCAAACAAATATAGATCGACAAATGCAATCCGAGTTCTGCCAAACGGTTGTGTCTCGGACGCGAAGATATCACGAGTGTCGAAAAACCGGCTAGACAGTGAAAATGTGACGCTGCACATATGCAATTTTTTCGCCCGGTTTACCGCTCGTTTCTTCTTCTCCCGTTCTATCCAGTTTTTTTACCTGTCCTCGGACTCCGGAATGGCGAATCAACGTTAATAAGTAACGGGGAGAGATGAAGAAGCAAATGAGTTCAATAGCGGAGTGATACGACCGATAATCGTGGTTGGATTATTTCACGGAGAAAGAATAGACACACGACGAAGCTTTTCACTCGCATAAAAAAATTAATTCTCCGCGACGTTATTTGGCGCAAATCTATCCCTCGGGATTGTGAAGAAACATTTGCAAGTCCAAAGAGACACCAGAGAGAGAACGAGGGAGAGGGTAACAGCGGTACAAGCAACGGTGTACAAACTTTCCTATGATCCAATTTCTCACCCACTGTTAAACAAATGTTGTAAACAGTTTCTCAAATTCCAAACAAAAACACACACATGTGCGTTGCAATTTCACAGTAAAAATTTTATATTCGATCAAACTTGTTAAACTTAAGTCAAAAGCTTCCTAATTTTACGGAAGAGTACATTAGTGTTCAATTAATATAACCAACGTGAGCAAGCATCAAGTTCCAGTAAATTAAATTTAGAATTTATTTTTACTAGTCCACGATTCGCTGTGGCTCGGAGCGATTCTCAGCTACCTCCTAAATTCGAGAGCCAAGAATCGTTCTCCGGTGTCTCGCGACCGGGCGCGCGTGCAAAAAAAAAGTACGAAGAAGAAGGAGAGAAAAAAAAAGAAAAATATATATTCAAGCGAGGAGAACCGCCATGGCAAGTCAAGAAATCTTTGATAGCCGACGCTCGATAGCGCGCCGAGTCGTTGAGCGCCGGCGCCCTTACTCGCAGCCCCATTGGTGCCTCAAACCCTCCGTCCCGTTGTTCCCGGATAGTACTCGCCGCACGTTCCCTTGGAAACGCTTCGTTCGCTCTGATATCAACCCCCCCACCCCTCCCCCAACCCCCCGCCCCCTCCTCGCCGCCGCCGAAAGACCTCTTTCAATTAGACTCCGCAACCCTCTCCGCCTCTTCCGCTATCTCGTTCACTCCCTTGCCCGTATCTCCGTCCCGATCTATCCATCCCTCGAACCCATCCTTGCCCGCTTCGCGTGCTTTCTCCACGGTCCTTCTCTCGCCCTCTCTTCGGTCTCGGCGTTTCTCTCCATCTCCGTCATCCCTCGACCTCTTCGCATCCGTCGTCATAGCCGACCGAGAGATACCTTCGCCGAAGGACTGGAATTCCTGGATGGCGTTCGACGTTCAGCACAGATGAAAACTCCCTGCTTTATGGCGTACGCTTCATCTACCTTCGTTCGCCAACTATACCGAATACATTTCGGTATCGCGAGGTATGCGACGCTTTATATTATATTCCGGATATGCGCGACAAAAGGACACGGTAGAGTTTTGGGAATTTGGCTGTAGAAGTATAATTAATATAAGGCGAGACAACCTTATCGGGGTCTCGGTGCGCAGAAAACTAAAAATTGCCGGGTCGGTAAGAGTTTTGTCACCGTGACTACTGGAATTATTTACGGTCTTGAACCATTTTGGTACAATGGTAATTATCTTTATATTTGTAGAATAAATAAAATTCGAGGTTTTAGTGTCAAAGCACTTAAAATAGTCTGAAGCGTTGAGAAATGCGATTTTTAGCTGACGTCGGGATGTATGTATGTGTTTGTGTGATAGATTTGCATAGTTTAAAGCGGCTATAATAACTCGGAAACGACTTGAGGCAGCTAGTTGTAAATTGGTACACTAGTAATGGTCACGATTCTTTATTCAGTGCAATCCTAATGAAGATTGAGGCCCGATTGGAGATTTTACGCGATTTTTTGAAAATTCTCAACGAACTTTCTCATGGAGAAAGCTATGGGCAAAGTTGCAACAAATGAGGATGTCATGGGCAAATTTTTTTTTGCTGCCGCCACACCAAATCATCGTCGATCAAAATTTGGAGCAACGAAACAATTTTTCGGCGTCCGAATGAAACGATGTAATGAAGCGTTGAAATGAAGAGCACAATGCTATAAATTGATTCTTCAATTATCCGTAACGAGCTTTTAGTAACCTGCCTGAGAGTCGATGCATATTTGTTTTAAAAATTCACATTTAACCGTCCAGAATTTTTTTTTTTCTTTCGCAGCGGAGATATTATGTGTTTGCGATATTGGAACATGGTGAGTCGAGTTTCAATGGGGGGGGGGGGGGGGGGGAGGCACTACCAACGATGCTTCCTCGGAAGCAGTCATCTCAAGTCGATAAATGAAATACCAAAGAATGGAAACGTCCACGGTTTTCAGTGAGTGCAACACACGACGAGATCCGCACATATTTGCAGGTCTCGTTACATACCCGACGAAAATCTGGAACATCTCGGTCGTGTGTGTTCTCTCTCTCTCGCCTCGGTCGAGTGTGTGTGCGTGCTCCTGGGCATCGCGAGGTGTTCCGACGATATCTATAGCGAGCAACACACCGCGGGGGGACTGCTTGATATGCGGAGAACGTTTCGCTTGACTGACGCTTGAGAGTTTTGCGAATAAAAATTTCATGAGTTTCTATTAGGCACGATTTTTATTATACGATGGTATTCGCACTCTCACTTTCTTTTCTTTTCTCCCGTCGAATAAAAACGCGCGTTTTGGGCGCGCGAACGAAAATTGGTTCTTTTTTTTCATCCCAATGAAATGCCGATCGTGGAAAATTTGCTTACGTGGCGAAAACATTCGTCGACAAAAATCCCTGCTACAACAAGACAGTTCATTGTCGCTGTACCGAGCCAGTTAATTATTAATGGCAACGAAATCCTCGCTTTTCCAACAATTCTTTTTATTTCCCTGAAAGGCTAGCGCTTGACCATAATGCTCAATGTCCATAACATCAATAGTAATCCTCATGAAAGTAGATCGCTGAAAGACCACGTAATTATTGCACGGATAGAAGCGCAATAACGAATGTCCCAAATGAGTATTATCGGTAAGAAGGAGCCGCAATGGAAAGCGAAATACATGTGTTGAAAAAATGCCAGCTGCAGCAAGATTGGTCGTTGTCGCTGTATCGAGCAAGTTAATTATTGACGGTAGCGCTCCGTGTTCATAACGACAATAATGATCCTCATGAAAGTAGATCGCTGAAAGACGACGTTATTATTGCATGGATACAAGTACAATAACGAATGTCCCAAAAGTGTATTAACGGTATGGAAGCGCGGCAACGGAAAGCGAAAAACATGCGTTGAAAAAATGCCAGCTGCAGCAAGATTGTTCGTTTTCGCTGTATTAAGCAAGTTAATTATTAACGGTAGGGGTCAGTGTTCATAACGACAATAATGATCCTCATGAAAGTAGATCGGTCAAAGATGACGTGATTATTGCACGGATAGAAACGCAATAACGAAATGTCCCAAAAGTGTACTAACGGCAAGGAAACGCGTGGACGGGAAGCGAAGAACGTATGACTGAAGAAATCAACATGTGATAAAAATGTCATCTTTGGCAAGTATTTGTCAATGCGCTGCTTACAGGAAAAAGAAAAATTGTTCACTCGTGGAATTTTATTCTACACGTGAACTTCCCCGAGCAAAGTTTCTGCGACGAAAAACACAACCGTTCTAGCTTGAAGAAATTCAGTCTCATGCAAATATCTTCAGAGTCATAAACAATGCCTTGTAAAAATTCCTGCCGCAGCAAGATAGTTCGTTGTCCCAGTATCGAGCGACGCAATTATTAACGGTAACGAAATTCTCACTTTACGAACACTTATTTATCTCCCTGAAAATCTGGCTCTCGGGCATGGCGCTCAATGTCCGGAACGTCAATAACGATCCTCATGAAAGCAGATCGGTGAAAGATGACGTGATTATTGCACGGATGCAAGCGCGATAGAGGACGTCCCAAAAGTGTATCAACGGCAAGGAAGCGCGAGGATGGAAAGCCAGTAATTACACAAAGCGATAGGGGGCAATGCTCGTCAAATGAATCCGATAGCGATCTCGTTGCTCGGATACGAAACGAAAGGAGGACAAAAAAAATAGACAACATTATCGGGTACGTCCAGCGTGTCTTTGCGCCGGAAAATACAGCTATAATGGATCATTGATGAAGCATTCGGATCCATCGGCAGCAAGCAGTCGAGCGTTGCTCGCTTCAACGGAAACGTCCGTCGGCCTGTGCCCGATTATAGCAGGCCTCTTCGCCAGCTGATTCGCTTTGACTTATTAACGAGGGAAGTTCTTGGGGAGATGAGGGGGAGGGCGAGGGCCGGAGGGGGAGGGCTCATCGACCCGCAGCTACCAACGTTCTCCGGATTCGCTCTGATCCCGTTCGGCTGATCCCGTGAAATATTAATCATCCGACACTCTTCCGCTCTCCGGGCGACACTCCCGACCACCGCGAATTTCGACATTGCCCGCAAGCAGCTTGTCACTCCTTTTATTTCCAATTTGAAAAAAAAAAAAATATAAAAAAAATAGGACCTTTTTTTTCTTTTATTTTCTCTCGCGAATTCCTTGTCCGGCCAATTTGTAAAACGGATTTAACGTACGAACCGGCATGGGAGATCGGTTTTTTTTACGATCCTCTTATTCGACACTATTTTAAAAGTTTAAACGTTTTTGTCTCATGAATTTTTCTAACGACCGCGAGAGCCGCGGACTGAATTACAAAAACCTTCACAATGTCTCGAACGTAAGAGCGTCCCCAGATTCCAGCAAATAAGTGGTGGAGAACAAATTTTTTGTGAGAGTAACTGAAACTGATGTCAAGCAGACAGTTTCTAGTTTTCAAAGGACATCGATTAATAACAAAAAGATAAATGTTTTTTTAGATACGGAAGAAAATAGTAAGAGATTCCAAATCGACCACATTATTTTTGGACTTTGTACGTCCTAATGTTTCGGACGATCGTAGATTTCGAGGATTCTGATATACGAACTCAACCAGTTCATATTAATTAAAAGAATTTGTTTGCGAATTATTAATTGAATCAATGAGAAAATTATATTTACGCTAAACAATACTGAACATAAGCTGGTCAACCTAACTTCTTCGAACTGTTCGATTATTGGGTCGCATATGTAGTAACGCTTGTACAAATTTCCGACCACTACATTGTCTGTCTTTTAACAAAACGCAACAATAGAAAATCATTTACGCGTAAACCTTGCATAACTTTTTTCTGTGCACCGAATAATGTCTGCAGATACGATTACAAGTGTCAAATTAGACTTCCAATACTTAAATCCGGAATAAATGAAACCCGCATAAGAGTGTCCACGACAGAGACCTGTCCGAGCATTTGTCCTGTTAAATTACCTCGGAGCGGGTGGTTTATGTACTTTTTAATCTACGAATAAATTTTCTCCACAAATTTTATTATCGCGAGTGGGTGCGATAAAATGCGATACGACACGTCGATATTCGATCCCCGTTGATTGCAAGGGGTAAGTCAATTTTCGAAGCACAGAGTAAACGGAAGCGGAGCGGACGAGCGAGAGAATTGTTCGCGGTCGCTGGTTAATAGAGCGAGGTCCATTCGCCGTCTCGTAGTTTCGCGGTCGTGCTGTACAAACTCTCTCGGAAGCACCCGACACGCCAACAACGAGACAAGAAGTCCCACCAAAATTCGAAGTCCCCCGGGGAGATAAGTGGAACGCGGTACTGTACACTGTTGCCGACACAACCCCCGGTGAAGGCTTAGCGACTCGAAGTTTGAGTTTAATCCGGGCGAGAGCCGGCACGGTCTCGGCGTAGGCCTTGACAATTGATTCTAAGACAGTCTCTTGACAGTATTAACCACGGGATCTGTCGCAGCATCTTCCTCATCTTAAATTAATTGCAGAAGCTAAAAAAAGTGTTTGTTTTAAGATACTACGAGAACGAACTCTATCATTAGATACAATGCCAATTTTTTATTAGGTTGCAAACAATGCACAAGGGATGGTGTTTGTAAACATTCACGCAAGGTTGCCGATTACACTGGTAAAAAAATTCGTATGAAATGTAATGTAGCGGACTCGGAAGTTTTCTATCGAAAAACTGGTATATTACATTTTATGTACAATTGTGATGAAAAATTCATGGTCAAGTGTATTCAAAACATTGAGAATTCTTTATTTGTAATAATTTACTTTAATTTTAAAAATATAGTAATTTTTTATCATAATTATATATTAAATGTAATGTATCAGTTTTTGCATGAAACTTCCAGTCCGGTACATTAAATTTACAATTTTCTTTTATATTTATTTACATCAAATAAATACATCAATCTTGGTGGAAAAGGGTCGCGTTTTTGTTAATTTTATTTGTATTTCGCGATTAGATGCATATAGGAACAATAACTGTAACATGGTCCGGAGATTTCGAGGATTAAAGTTACAGTAGAAAATATTGGGCTCACCGATGATTCAACGAAAATTATTCATTTGATATCCGCTATCAGTCTGCTGGCGATGGTGCCACTGTGTACCAATATGGCGAAACTATGAATTCGAAACCACTGGTTTATTAGCTGTGTCAAGCCATTGGGTCACACCGCTAGCCCGCAAGCGTACACAAATGCGTTAAATTTGTATAAGAATCAATAATTTGCAAACTGATTATCGATCGTGAAATTTTTGTCAATAAACTTTCAGTTTAAATACATATCTTGTATGTTCTGTTGGCGTGTCAAATTTTTATCCTGGTCAAATGACGTGAGCCAAAATTCGTTTTGTCTTAATATTTAGAAGTTCCCACTGAATGCTATCGAGTAGTGTCATACGTCTGTAAAATTAATCCTGGATCATATTACGATTTTTTTGCAAAAACTTAAACAGCGATACTTCAAATTTTTCATAACACGACTTTCATTTGACTAACTAATGTGGAAGTACTACCTTAAATGACCTTGGAATTTTCAATACAACTGTAATTTTACTAGCTAACGTGCATTTAAATACATATATGGCACGTTTATGTTCGCGTGTCAACTGTTTGTCTCGTTAAAACGACGTGAGCCAAAATTCGTTCTGCCTTCATATTTTTAAGTTCCCAAAGAATGCTATTGGGTAGTCTCATACATATGTACAATTTAATACTTTCTCGTATTACTATTTTTTTCGAAACGTAAATAGCGATAATTCAAAATGTTCATGTTACAACTCTCATTTGACTAGCTAACGTGCATTTAAATGCATATCTTGTAGGTTTATGTTCGCATGTTAAATGATTTTCCCGTTAAAACGACGTGACTCAAAATTCGTTCTGTCTTAATATTTTAAGGCTCCCACAGAACGCTATCAGACAGTGTCGTACATTTGTAAAATGAATACTTTATCATGTTAATGTTAGATAAAGTATTAATGTAATGCTAATGTGCAAGTACCAGCTTAAACGGACTTACTTGTACTCTGCTTTCCGTGAGGCCGATTCTCATCGCGATCTCTTCTCTCAGAAATATATCCGGATAATGAGTTTTGCTGAAACACCTCTCGAGCTCGTTGAGCTGGGCGGGTGTGAATCTCGTCCGATGGCGCTTCTGCTTCGTGGGTTTGTCATCGCCCTGGCCGATCGACGCAGCGCTACCTGAAAATACAAAAATACAAATAGAAAATTACAAATTTATTGATAATTTCTGTATACTGTCTCAATTACCGTGTCACCACGAAATCCTGCATTATTTAAATTCGGTAATCCCTTTGTAGAGATTCGCTCGCGAGTCTGCACGGCGGCACTCGATATTCGATAATATAACAATAATAAACTGACTTGGATATCACGCCACCCGCGAGCTCGTCAACGTTCAGACAGAAGCTCTATCTTTCCCTTTCCTCGACTTTTCTCCGGCTCGAGAGTTCACTCTCTCCCTCTTTCGCTCTCCGTCCCTTTCTCTCCCTATTTTCTCTCGTTAATACGTGATGAGCCGAGAGCGAGAAAACGACGCTGGTGCGCACACTATACATATACTACGCTGTACAGAAGGGGACCCTCTGAAGAATCGATATTTTTTCTGATTTTTTTTTTGTTTTTTTGTATAATGAAAGCTCACACAGACACATCGCCGAAAAATTGCACGTCTTCTCGGTACCTGGACCGCGGAGTCTGCATCTCCGTTCGCCGGCTACGACCCTCGAAATAGTTCCGAGTAACGTTCGCTCTTCGATAACTCTCATCGCCCTTCATTTTATTTATTTTATTATTTTTGCGAATCGAGCAATTTTGATATCATTATTTTATTCATTTATATCAATATATATATTTTTTTTCAAACACCATCCGGCTCGATAAGATGACAATGAAGCGAGTCACGATACAAGTCTCCCGACCGAGAAACCGGCAAATGAGGAGAGTGAGGACCTACCTGCGCCGGGCATGGTCATGATTAATTCCTGATGAAGCGTGAGCCCTCCACCGACGGAAAGGCCTCCACCCAAATTCGACCCCAGGACACCGTCCAATTTCTCGTGGCGCTTTAGCTCCTGCGCATGAAGGTCCTTCGCTCCTGCGAACGTCAAAGGACACTGCTTCAATCTCTCTTTTCTCTCCCACCGTCTACTTCTCGTTTCCCTAATTTATCCTTTCGACTGATATTCCCCTCTTATCCTACCTTCGAATCTAATAATCTAATATTCCTCCCTTATCACCGTCCTTTATCCGCGATATCCTGTCCCCGGGCGATTCGGGAACGAAATCGGCGTTTCAGCGCACTTGACGAAATCAGTCTTTAAAAATGTCCGTCCCCCGTTTATCGGAGTAGGGGAGAGCGGGGCAAAATGACACAGTGGGGCAAAACGGGATTACGAGACAAAAAACAATTTTCCGATAACTTTTGGATGGTGGCGAAGGTGGCACATGGGGCAAAACGGGTTTCAAAATCCGGATGTATCGTTGGGACAAAATGGGACATCCAAAAATTATTGGAAAATTGAGTTCAGCCCTCACTGTCCCGTTTTGCCCCGCTGTGCCATTTTGCCCCGCTCTCCCCTACCTAAGGTAAAGGTACCAATGCTCGGACGGTTAAGATGAGGTGAAACACACTTAGTCGCTAACAAAAATTGCAACGAATGGCATTCGGAGATGATAGATATTTCGCGAAAAAGCAAAGTATTAGCTCATGTAGAATTCAATACCGCGTAGAATTCAATATAAATGTCAACCATTTTTACACGGCATTGCTTCAAAAAAATGCAACTATCTCTCTTGCACTCGTATGTCACGTGGTACATGTTTCACCTCGCCTTGAGAGCATCTCTGAATTCCAGCAGTTATTAATTGGCGCAGAACAATTTTTTGATGAAAATAACTGAAACCAGTGTCAAGCCGATAGTTTTTTGTTTCCAAAACGCATCGATAAGTTACAAAAAGATAAATATTTTTTAATTACGGAAGAAAATAACAAGAGAGTCCAAATGTACGAACTCAACCAGTTCATATTAACTAAAAGAATTTCTTTGCCATGTATCAATGAAATCAATGAAAACATTCTATTCACGCGAAACAATACTGAAGATAAGCAACGTAGAAAGCTGGCTAACCTAACTTCTTCGAACTCTCCGATTAATGTGTCCCGTATGTCTTTTATCAAAATGCAACAATAGAAAATAATTTCGGCTCAAACCTGGTGTAACTTTTTTCTGTGCATCAAGCAATGTTAGTAGATACGATTGGGGGTGTCAAATTGGATTTCTAGTACTCAAATTCGGAATAAATCAAATCTGCATCGGAGTGTCCGACGACTGGGATGTGTCCGAGCATTGGTACTGCGTTAAGGTAACGCCTTAACGCAGATCGTCCGTTCCAAATGTTTGTCTCGTCTCTCGTCTTCTCATCGTTCTTATCCTAAACCCTTTCCCTTCCGCCCCTCGTCGGCTGCATCTTTCGCGTCTGCCACCGACGTTCCACCCCGTTACCTTCAATGTATACAGATAGGCGTATACACCGTGTAGATGTAGTTTAAATTTGTATAGGAGCAGAAGCCGGCCGAGGAGGATCTCGGGGATCGGACGAGCGGGAGGGACGGGGGCGCGGGTCCACTTAGCACGGAGGTGCGAGAATCGTCACCGGCCTCCGCGCTTCTAGGCGAGCAAATACGTCGACGCACGGACGACGAGCGGTCGCGCGACGACGAGCCTGCCGGTAGAGTCCCACATTCGAGTCGCATGTACGGCTCGATATTGGGAATCAATTTTAATGAGTTTGAATTTTTTATAAAATTTTGGTGATCTCGTCAGGTTTTAGTACGGTGCCCTTCATCGATGACTTTATTAATACCTCTCCATTTTCCCTGTGGCAGCTCCATTCAGCTCGTTCAAGAATTAATGAAGGGCACGACACCACTACGTTCTGCTTATGGACGAAAAGATGAGGAAACGGTAGATGGAGAGGCACTGTATCCGTACTCTTGTTACCTTCCGAACAACGTGCTCGCACATGCTATGCCGATCTACGCTCAGCGACGGCCCGCTCTGCCACGTACCTAAACTCTCCTGTCTATTTCATAGGTGGAAGTATCCCATTCCTGGCAAAATTGTGCAAACATTACTTGAATTACTTGAATTACTTGAATTACTTGATGAATTACTTGAATTACTTGAATTACTTGAATTACTTGAATTACTTGAATTACTTGAATTACTTGAATTACTTGAATTACTTGAATTACTTGAATTACTGGAATTACTGGAATTACTTGAATTACTTGAATTACTTGAATTACTTGAATTACTTGAATTACTTGAAATACTTGAAATACTTTATGTATTCGGTACCAGTGCCCGGTACTTCAGGTACTTGCTATTTAAATTCGTACTTTGAGTATCTGAATAGTATTGTAAGCTTTGATTCCTGGATGGCCCACGCAGATCGACCAAGTACAATATCACCATCGACGATGAGCATAAAGAGCGCTCAAGTGTGACTGGAAATTACTGACTCCCTGCGACATATGCATCTCGCACTCTCGGCTGCGTTGTCGGGTGACGCGGTGTTGCGCAAAAAATTATATTCGTTAGCGACTGCTTTGGTTTCTGCTCCTACAGAGATCGGCATATAGTATCTACCTAACGCTTTCGTTAAACTTCAGTCGTTACACATACGATAAACTCGGCGTTGCTCGAGCTAAGATAGGAAATAATATCTTTCTCGCTTTACCGATCGCCGTTTGCGAACTATCGGTCTCGCAGCAGCAGAGACGATTCAATGATGCTCGTGCTCTCGAGACTTCTCTCGTTCGAGCGAAGTTCAACGAAAGCGTGAGAGGCTGTGCGCGTGCTGGTGTGCGGTACGTTTGCGGTACGATCGTGCTCCACTCGAACTTCGGTCAATGGAGTAGAATGAAGAAGCGGTCACAGCCATGAATGAACTTTACGACTGGTCCCGGTAGATGTTTTTTTTTTCCCTCTTTCGTTT
>JAPYZC010001316.1:0-36690 GCA_030522665.1 Ichneumoninae sp. A BG-2022a | reverse complement strand
AAATCGGTGAAAAATATTTGACCAATTTGTTTTTTTTTTTCTTACTTTATGCAAAAGTTGCAATAAAAAGGTCTTTTCGTTGATAATTTACGAAACAAATCGGTGAAAAATATTTGACCAATTTGTTTTTTTTTTTCTTACTTTATGCAAAAGTTGCAATAAAAAGGTCTTTTCGTTGATAACTTACGAAACAAATCGGTGAAAAATATTTGACCAATTTAATTTGTTTTTTTTTTCTTACTTTATGCAAAAGTTGCAATAAAAAGGTCTTTTCGTTGATAATTGACGAAACGAATCAGTGAACAATATTTACGACCAAATATTTTTTTTTACTTTATTCGAAAGTCGCAATAAAAAGGTCTTTGATTCGACAATAAATCGTGCTTACACCTCAAGTTTCTCAAACTATCAACAATTAAGACATTCGTCTCATCGTTGAGGGAGTGAAAGGTCCTCTGACAGACCGTCTCGACTGCACCCCAAAAGTGTTCCGAACAATTTTTTTTATCGATTGTTTCACGTTCATATAATTAATTCAATATTTTATTTTTTTTCCTCAATTCAGATGATGTCGGCGATCAAGTCCGGTCACGTGGCCTACTCGCGTTTCGCGCGAATGGCAGAGATGGAGGAAGCCCAACACGAGAAGGACGTGCTCAAGAAGAAGATCAGCGTGGAGAGATCTGGCGGTGGCCTCTAAAAAAAAACGAAAACTCAGTGATACGCCTCTTGAATCGTCGTTCCTCCGGAGCATCTGCCTCCCCCCCCCCCTCCCCAAATTAGCTAATTTAACTTTCATTAAAATCTATTTATTGTAGACATTAATTTATCGAAACGCGTTGAAAAGAGCGAATCGTTACTGGGCGATCGACATTCGATCGTGACAAAAATTCGGACAAAGTCGCCCAGTATCGAAAAGTAAACGCTAATCGTCGAATTCCCGGCTAACGCGACGGCCAAATCCGAATGGACGCTTACGACCCCTGAGCCCCCCCCACCCCCTGCCCCAGTCACTCGACGCGGGCAACATATTTTCCAGCACATTGAACTCCGATCTGGCAATAACTTTGAGAGTCAATTTGATTTTTACGCTGGCGCGTAAGATTAAAAAAAAATCTCGAGTTACGATCACGATCGCGAGTCGAAAGAATCGCACGAACCCAATCAATGTTGTGAATCAAAAGGAAACTACATTAATTAATATCTTAAAATAATTGAATGTGTAAATAATCTCATCACCGCCGTTGTTACATCACACGAAAAGAAAAATTCTCTGTTCGAATCTATCATCCCGTTCGGTTTTAACTTATTTATTAACAAAGAAAAAAAAAAAGAAGACAAAAAAATGTTAATTATATAACTTATTGTTGAAGCTGAGGAAGAGGAGAGAAAAAAAGCGTGGAGAACGAACAACAAACGCAATATGATATGTATCGTACATACAAAATATACGCGCGTTATCTCTCTAAAACCTTCGTTGTCCTGTGTACTATAAAAACCATTCGACGAGCTACGAGCAGGGCAGGTTAAAAAAAACACGATATGCAACGCGGTAGGGCAGGTTTAAA
Source organism: Ichneumoninae sp. A BG-2022a (assembly GCA_030522665.1). Classification (NCBI taxonomy): domain Eukaryota; kingdom Metazoa; phylum Arthropoda; class Insecta; order Hymenoptera; family Ichneumonidae; species Ichneumoninae sp. A BG-2022a. Next base: position 35,122 of record JAPYZC010001316.1, on the reverse strand, counting down.
AAAATGATATACGGCCAACCGCCTTCTGCGCATCTCCCGAAGCTTCAATCTTCGAACTCAAAAAAAAAAAAAACAAAAAAAAAATCCAAAATTTTTTTCTTCCCCGCTAAAAGAAAACCTTCCGTCGTTGCCGCCAATTCACGACCGTCCGTGCCTACGCCACTGCGCCGACCCTGAGAGGCTTCGCCCTCGGTTTCAGGTACCCGCTTGCGTGGATTACGTGGAAACTTTTGGACCTTTCCAGAACTTTCGCCCCCAGAGCTACTGCCCGACCTCCGCCGGTTCCAAATTCCTCCACCGAGCAAGAAACGACTAAAAAAAAAAAGCAAATTGCATTATCGACATCGTAAAAAGTTCCGCAGCGCGATCTCCCGAGGATCCTAAGCAAAACGCGTCCAACTCTCCGAATCGAGGGCAGCTCCGCTAGCACAGCTGGGCCTGTCTCTAGGGCCTGCATACAGTAAGCGGCAGATGCCGCGCACACATTGCGAGCGAGGAGCCCGAAGCCAAAGTCGACCCTCGAAGGGGCGGTGGCGCGCGGCTCCTCCCCCCTCAGCGATCCGCGCACAGGCGGTTTTCCCGGTTCCTCGTTGATAGCGAGACAGTTTCGCCGCGTGCCCTCCTCGAGCCGAAACTTTTGGCGGGTGTCGCGTGCACGCTCGCGCGATTCTCCCCGCGTCTCCCGAAAGCCCTCGGCCCGGTGCGCGCGAGCGAGGGGCACGGTGGAGGAGCGCGTTCCTCGCCGCCGAGCGACCTAAGGGAGGGGAAGAGAGGGTGCCGCGGTTCCCCGGCTATAAACAGGGTGGGCGTCCAGCAGCCCCCGCGTACGCCCCTGCCTAACCGAGGCCGGACCGTAGCGATAGACCCGCGACCAATGGAAGTACACCGAGCGAGGTAAAATCGAGTGAACGGGCACTCGGGGAACGGCAGTGGCGTCGCGCGCACCGCCCCACTACGCCGTCAGTTGGCTGCGAGCTCAATTCCAACGGCACGCCGTTACGAGGCCGCTCTCTCTCCCCGTGCTCGTTCCCTCGCGCATCGCGCGTCCCTTGTGCGTTATATATCCACGCCACGGGTGAAAAGAGCGGGTTTCAGGCGGACCTTGAAGAGCCCCCCGTCCGAGCTAACGCCGAGGAGAATATCGTGCACGCCTCGCGCACGGACGCGCCTCTCCCGCACACTCCTCTCTCTGTATCAAGCCGCTCCGAGTTTTGCCCGATTTCGCGACACACGGACACACGCGCCGAGACCAGTGGGGAAAATTCTGGTGAGACTGTGCGGGACTGTCTCGAGCCCGCGCTTTCGGCCAAACTGGGCGTGTTGGCCTTTGGGCATTCGGCTGTGGGACTTTTGGTCGCGGAACGAGCGCGACGGCTTTCCCGTAAAACGAGGCTCGGTGAGAGTGTGTGAGTGCTGTGTATACGCATAGACCGAGCGTAGGAAAACCCGTGCTCGAGCAAAAGTGCATCCCTCCGTTGGAGCGTCGAGGCGTCGACCGTGTGCAACGCTCTCGACGGTCCTCTCGTGGAAGGCGCAAACTGCGGAGTGGGGGAAGGCGTCGACATGGACGAAGCGGTGAGTGCGTCAGTGTGAAGCCACGGGCCGTGCGAGCGAACGATCCGTCGCGAGGTTTTTACGCTTCATGTACGCACATAGCGTGTACGTACGAGAGATACATGAGTCTATACATGTATACGCTTTAATGCCTTACGGAGAGACGAAATATCGCGTGTGCACGATATTATCGATCGAGCAAAACCGAAGGACAGTGCGAGAGCGTAGTTACGTACACAGTTGCTAACCCGCAACATCGAAGGTACAAAGTGTGTTGGAAGAGAACGCGGCTTTAGTGCGCGGGCGCCGTAGGTTTTTTTTTTCTTTTCTTTTCGTTTTCTTTTTTTTTTTTTTTTTTTTTTCTTTTCGTTTTCGTTTTTTTTTTTTCGCGTGCACAGTATAATACCAGCTCGAAGTAACACACTCTCCGGTGCGTGAGGCGTCCTTGTTTCGTGTTCTCTCCGTAACACTCGCACGGGGAAGCGAGTGGTGACCGTGGCGGGCTTCGGAGACGGCTTATTTACACACTCTCGTTACTTTCGGTCACGCTCGAACGATGCTGCCGCGCTGTTTGTTAACATTCGCTCTCGGGTCAGAGCGAGCCGCGGCGAGGGACGTCGAGCTATCGGGAATGTCGTAGAGTCGTGTGCGGTGGGTGCGCGCACGAGAAACGAACAACGAACTAACGAAACTTAAGACATAACATATAATATATATATATATACATATATATATATATATATATACGGTGGAAAAAAAGGACCAACAGAAAATAAATAAAAGTTAAACTGTAGTGCGACGCAGCGTGGGCTATGGCAGCGCCGAAGATCGAGACAGAAACTCAGGTAATGTAAAAAAAAAAATAAGGGCGTCGTGCGAGGCGTGTTTGGGCGATAAGCGAAGCGTGTTTTTTTGGGGGTTATAAAGACCGGTCGGGAGAGGTTTCGGTTTGTCGGCGGGGCCCACGAGGTGCAAGGGGTGAGATAGATAAAACGGAGGGAGAGAAAGAGAAGAGAGCACGTGTCGATTCGCGCGTTAGGTGGAGTCTCCGAGGCACGAAAGTGGGTGGAGGCTGAACCCCGCGAACGAACGAACGAGGGAACCTGTGTGTTCCGTTCGTGAGGTCTATATAGCTCGGGGGGGCCGCGTGAGCCACGAGTGGGCGGGTGTGGCGGAGGTTCTATCCGCGAAACCCTCTTCGGGCCGGGAGTTGTGTGTTCGTGCGCTCGTAGAGTCGAGGCGAATTAGAGGAGGTGTGGGTGTGTGTGTCGCTGCGCGCATCGCGAAACTGCACACCGAGGCGTCGCGCGAGTAGAGCGCACGGAACGAAGCGCGAGGCTCGCGTTGTAGCGTTCCGCGGGTGGGGCACCGCGGTGCAGGGGCGTAGAGAGGCGGTACTCGTGGCGGGTCCTCGAGGCCGGGCCTTTGTCTCCCGCGCCGAGCATCGCCTTTCGCACGTGTACCTCGCGACGCTTCTCGCCCGACTGTGTCTCTGTGTGTGTGTGTGTGTGTGTGTGTGGTCACCGAAAATTGTTTTGTTTTTTTTATTTTTGGAGGCTCGGGGAAATTCGTTATAAGGTAAACGGCCCAGTTTCCGCCGCTGTCCCAGTTACCGCCATTATTAGCATTTTATACTAATAATAAATACATTACACGTTAAATACAAACGAAATAGGCGGCATATTGAAGAGCGGTTTACTCTTGATTAATGCCGCGATACATATGTTTTTTATAAAATGTTCCCTTTAACAATTGAAGATGGAGGAAACTGGGCCTAAAGGTGGCGGAAACTGGGCCGCTTACCTTAAGGGTTTTGTTCTGGAGGATCGGGAAATCCTTGCGGAATGGCGAAGCAACCGATGCTCGGACGCTCAAGAGAATTCGAAAAGATTCCGGCAGTTATAAACTTTTGGGGACACTTTTTTTTTTGTGGAAATTTAACCGAGAGTAATGTCGAGCTGATTGTTTCTAGTTTACAAAACGCATCGATTAATTACCAAGTTTTAAGATTTTTCGCAACTTAAATAGTTTTAGTGTTTAAATTAACAGTTTTTAGTTTGAATATACTTTTTTAATTACGGAAGGAAATCACAGATCCAAGCGCACCAGTCTGAGGACGCGGTTTTTCGGAACGTCCGTATATTCGGATACGGCGTCTTCCGATGTTTGTAACTATCATAGGTTTCGAGAATTCCGGCATACGAACTAGTGCGCCAATTAATGGCAAAGAAATTCTTTTAGTTGATACTATGAGAATTTCTTTGATATTTAATTGAGTCTATGATAAAAGTACGTAGAAAGCTGGCTAACCTAACTTCCTCGAACTGTCCGATGATTCGGTCGCGTGTGTACACAGTATCAACGCTCGAGCCAATTTCCGGACACTGTATCGTCGGTTTTTTAACAGAAAATTCAGAAATAGAAAATACTTCGGGCTTAAACTTTGTATAACTTTATTCTGCGCGTCGAATGTTTGTAAATACGATTACAAGTGTCACATTGGATTTCTAGTACTTAAAATTGGGAATAAACGAAATCTGCATAAGAGTGTTTTAAGACTGGGACGTTTCCGAGCATTTGTACTGTTTCCTTAATTAGATCAATGAAAAAAATTATATTTACGCGAAACAATACTCAAGATAAACGACGTCGGAAAGCTGGCTAACCTCACTTCTTCGAACTGTCCGATTATCGGGTCGCGTGTGTAGTGACGCTTGTACCAGTTTCCGGACACTATATCTGTTTTTTTTTTAACAAAAATGGAACAGCATATCATTTAGGCTCGCACCTTTTGTAACTTCTTTTTCTGCGCGTCAAAGAACGTTTGTTGATAGCAAGTGTTCAATTGGATTTATACATTTTATTCAATTAAATTTATTGACGGAGCAACGCCTTTACACAGAATTCATAAGTTGTGAACCGAAAACGAGAGGCATGAAAAATTTGAATATATACACTACATGATACATTGCAAGAATCACTAAAAAAAAACAATATCAAATACATATAAATATGAAAGAAAGAAAACACTATACTTAAAATTTAGAATGCAAGAAAATTGGACAATTGGGAAGAGTTCAAGCGTTGCTCAAATCGCTAAATAAATTATAAAAAAAAATAATAAATAATACAGACAAACATTTCATGTGAAAAAGATAATATTATATATATATATATAAGTAGGAAAGAAAGAAAATACTATACTTAAAATTTGGAATACAAGAAAATCGGACAATTGGGAAGTGTTCGAGCGTTGCTACTGTTAGCTCACAAAACTATCGGAATGTTCACGCAAACAATGCAGTCTCTCGGTATTATTATTATTATTATTGGTATTTATTTACAGAAAATAAGTTCCCACTTTTTACAACTGCTTTAATTTATTGCTCTTCACATAAAAATATATAAACCAATTTTATTTTTTTTTAATATTCGGAGACTGCGTCCATTGCATCTTGCATCATGGAGTAAAATTTTTTAGTTGAGCCAAGCTGCGTCTATGGTATACATATATCTTTAATTTATTTTTATTATCACAAAGAGAAGTGCTATGAAGAGTGCGTTTTCTTGGAATGAAAACTGTGGAATCCGAGATTTCTAGCCCACTATCGTGCACTCTTCTCAGCAAAGTTGTCGATGCCATTTGAGTGCGATTCGAGAGTTCCCCAGTGGACTCCGCCACTATGGAGCAAAGCGCGAATGCCGGAGACGGCTCGCAGGTGAGACAGAGCAAAGGCGCATTAATTTGATTTTTTCTTTGTAATTGGCAATTTATTCAATAGTAAGTCGTAAGACTTTTTTGAGAAAAAGATTCAATAAAATATATGTTATTCATGGAATAACAAAAAACAAAGAGACAAATAGTATAAACGATAATATGTGTAGACCTTTTTTCCTGACTACGTGTAAAATGGACCTCACTACACAAAAAGAGCCACACTACTCTATTCCTATTCATATCTCAGAACCGCTGTGTTCACCTGTGTGACAAACACTTCGAACGACAACCTGGTAAAATTTAGCATTTCACATTCGTTCCCAAAACTAGCAATTCATGAGGTTCTCGAGTTGTTCGCAAGGTTCGTGCTATTTGGACTTTCATTAAAAAAAACCATGACATAGCGGACCATGCATTTTTCTTAAGGAACTTTCAAAGCGATAAGGTTCAGCACAGATGATTGTGTGATGTCGTTTGGCACTATATGAATAAAACTCCTCATAGAAATTGATTTTTCAATTAATTTTTTTTAGATTCAAGTTATTTTTTGAGATCTTTAAATGTGTTACTTTTGAGAACCTATATTAGATATAAAAACGTGTATTTATTAATGTAAAGGGGCTGGTCTTGTAATAAATAAATAAATAACTATATAAAATGAATAACCATTTAAATTATTAAAATTTCTGCGGTCATTGAAATTGTTTGCGTTGGCTAAAGAGTGAATTTTTCTTTTGCAGGAAGAGATCGATGAACACAACGAACAGTTGCAGAGTCAGGTCCAACAAGTTCAGCAAGAGGTGCACGAGCAGCAGCAACAGCAACAGCAGCAGCAGCAACAATTGCAATTGGAGCAGCAACAAATTCAGCCGCAGATTCGATTCGTAAGCGCCAATGTATTGCAACAGTTACAAGCTCAGCAGCAGCAACAGCAGCAGCAGCAACAGCAACAACAGCAACAACACCAGCAAGATGTCCAGCAACAGCAGATTCATCAACACCAACAGCCCCAAGTCATCACGCTGCAGCAGCTGCAAAATTTCATGCCGCTGCAGGCTGCGCAGCAGCAACAGCAGCAGCACGAGCAGCAGAGAACACAGACTATTTCCGTTCAGGCTCTGCAGCAACAATTTCTCCAGGTATTATTATTGTACTATTTATCCCTCCAAGCAGATTGTTATGACTTTTAATCTTGATTCGAAATTATGTTCCGTCAACTATTCTTTAATTGATTCCAATCACTCGACGCAGTAAGATTAGCAACACTTTTTACTGTTTTTCTGCCATTCTTGATAGTGAAAGGGTTGATTAAATAATTATTTTTGGATAACTAAAATAGTTACCTTAACAGTGATTGATTTGTCAACACCAAATTCTTGTCTCAGGGCGCACAACTAATTATTATATTGATTAGTATTGTCATATTCGTTTTTCCCATTGGATTATTATTACTGTTAATCCTACTTCAAAATGATGTTCCTTCAATTAAAAAAAAAACAATTTAAAAAAGAAGCAAAAATAAAAATAAAATTCATGTATATATTTTTACGTGAAGCACAAAATGCAGTAGCAGATGTAAAAAGTGAAAACTTATTTTCTATAAATGATAATAATAATAATAATAATAATAATAATAAATATTTTTGATCAATTTTATATCGTTTAATGCAGTAAGGTTAGAAACACTTTTTCCTGTTTGCCTGCAATTATGTTTTTAAGTAACCAAATCATTATATTTAGGTAACAAAATAATTTCTCATAAACGTGATTCATTCTTTAACGCCGAACTTTTGTCCCAGGGCGCCCAGCTGATCAGCACACAGGCGCAGGCGGCGCTACAACAGCAGCATCAGCAGCAACAGCAACAACAGCAGCAGCAACAGCAGCAACAGGTGGTGCAGCAAACTCAGCAGCAGCAGCAGGCGCAGCAGCAGACCCAACAACAGCAGCAGCCCCAACAGCAGCAGCAGCTCAGCTACAGCGTCATACCGCAGATGCAGACGGTCAACATCGACGGCCAGGAAGCCCTTTTTATTCCATCGTCAGCGATGTCCGCGACCGGTGCCCACCACCAGGGCCAGCCGTCGATGCAGTTCACCACTGCCGGCGGACAGCAAGTTCATCTCGCTAACGGTCAAACGATAATAACGCCGCATCCGGTCAGTCTGATAAGGGCACCCCATGTATTCCCTACGTCGATCATTCAGAATCTCGGTGGTCAAACCGTTCAACTGCCCACAGGTACAGTCCCATCTCACTTTTGCGCTTTCGACTCCAATCGCATCGTCCCTCGTTTATTTTTATTTTTATTTTTATTTTTATTTTTATTTTTATTTTTATTTTTTATTTTTATTTTTATTTTTATTTTTATTTTTATTTTTATTTTTTATTTTTATTTTTGCATGTACGTAAAATCCGGCTTTCCGTTCCTGTGACGGGTGTGCAGAAAGGTACTTTTTCGCATGCGTACAAACGCAATATGGTTTTTTCCGCACTAGTGCGGGAAAGTGCTTTTCTGCTTGCCAAAAACGAAAAGTGTGATTTACGTGAATTTGTTATGAAAAATTATGCGTTGACATCGCCGTAGAAAAGAGAGTCTTGACGAGTGTGAATTTCACTTTCGTCAAGAACTGCCATAGATTTAACTATTTACTTTTATTTTCATTTCCGTTTTCATTTTCATTCAACTCGCCTCAATCACTTCCTCGATAGCATTAGCTTTACTAACTCGTAATCGCCCTCACACGCTTTCATCGATTAACCACTGCCTTCTTCGCCTTGAAATAACGACCGGGCAGATTCCAAGGCTACCCTCGATATTTCAGGTCAGAGCGTTCAGGTCAGACCGCTGCAATTTCCGATGCAGCACGTTCAGCAGACTGTGCCCGTACAAGTGCCGGTCAACGCCGGCAACGGGCAGACCGTCTATCAGACGGTGCATTTTCCCATTCAAGCCTTATCCAGTGTCTTCAATATGGGTAATACGCAAATGATACCGCAGATAACGCAGGTGAGTCTCGCAACAACTACCGTTAATCGTATTAAGCGCCATCGATCGTTTCTTCGCGAAAACCAAAATGTGCCACATTCGGTTAAGGTTGTACTAGCGGACCGCCTGAGCCCACGTGAGCTCAGAGAGGATTGAGAGAGGAATTACGAACACTTCTCGATGAGATAAAAATCCGAAAAAAAATCAACCATATGGAAAGTACTGAAAGTATTAGTTTCCATATGGTTGCGTAACAATAATTCCATTGCGTAATAATAATTCCAAAATATTATTAACAAATTATCGAAAAAAATTTCCCAACAAATCACCCGGCAACTGAAGTTTTTTTTATGAAGACGATTTGTTCATTTTTCTGAATACGTATGATTTTTCAGAATTTCGTGTAATTTTTTTAAATCGCGTTTTTAGTTAGTAAAAGAACGTAACTTTAAAAAATTATACAACATTCTGAAAAAATGCATACGGATTTCTCGAATTTTTTTTCATTAATTTGTTAATAACATTTTGGAATTATTATTATGCATAATCAATCTTTTCAGCACCTTTCATATGCTTAATTTTTTTCAGATTTCTATCCCGTCGAGAAGTGTTCGTAATTCCTCTCTCAATCCTCTCTGAACTCACGTGGGCTCAGGCCGTCCGCTAGTACTACCTTAATGTTTATTCGAGTGTCCATTATTATGATTACTTTTGAATCTGCCAATGTACGTCGCTTGTAGAAATGGGCGTCGACTTCGTGATCAGTAATTTTTTTTTGTGAACTGACTGTCACGTGACCGTCAATTAAAGGTCCGGAAATGACCACATTGTGACAACAGCGACATTAACTCTAAAAACCTCAAAGGTTCCAACTTCGAAATTAACAAAGTACCAATCTCATTCATCAGGAACAAAATTGGAGATAAAAAAACGACGGTCAAATCCCAACTAGCTGTTTCCGCTATTTTGACTATATCTGTGACCTCGAGTAAAACTGACGGTCACGACCCAACATTTTCTGGTATCAAAAAAGACGATCAATTCGCCGTAATTTTTGTTTAATTGTGGCTTAAAAAAAAAAAAAAAAAAAAAAATCGTAACGGCACATATCTAATCGCGTGTGAATAATCGACCGTTCCATGTGTTTCAGCAAATGCCGCAGATGGCGCAGATAATAACGCCGAACGGTCAGATACAGCAGGTACAAATAGCGAATCTTCCGCAGCTTCAGGGATTGCAGGGTCAGCAAGTCGCTCAGCACGTTGCCCAGCAAGTGGCGCAGCAGCAGGCGCAGCAACAGGTTGCTCAGCAGGTCGCCCAGCAGCAAGCGCAGCAGCAAGTCGTGCACCAAGTTGCAGCGCAGCAGGCGCAACAACAGGTGGTTCAGCAAGTGGCGGCGCAGCAGCAGCAGCAGCAAGTTACCGAGGTTCAGATACAGCAGCAGGCTCAGCAAGTCGCGGCCTCGACGCCGACGTCCAGCACGACATGGACGACCAGCGTCGCCGGTCAGGGCAACGTTCAGGTGATCACGAGATCCGCTTACGCCTATTCGCTTACGAATATCTCGTACGAGAGGAGAACAGAGTCACATTAATTTAACGTAAAAATGTAGGTCGTGGGAATCGGACCGCTAGGCAGAGCGGGAAGCGCCGGTGGAACGATTCTGACCACGAAGGACGGTCAGAAGATCGACGTTCAGACACTCTCCGCACTGACGAGGCCTGGCGAGGAAGTCGGCGACATTAAACTCACCAGTATCGACGCGAGTCAATTGGCCAACGGCCAAGTCATACATATCCCGGCGGCGCAGCCTCAGCAGCAGACGATACAGCCCATTACGATCACAGGTAATAAACCAAACGGTTCTGTGATAGGTCCGATTTTTTTTTAGCTTTCGTCGACCGATCTTTTATTTTGCTTTTTAACCGAGATTTTAGTGTCAGAGTAGTTAAAATAGTCGGAAAAGTCGAGAGAGGTGATTTTTAGCTGGCGCGCGGATGCATGTGTGTATGTGACAGACTTGCTTGCATCGTTTGAAAGAACTGTAACTCGGAAACTGATTGAGATAGTCGGTTGAAAATTGCTACACTAGTAGATAGATGGATAGATAGATAGCGTTTATTGTACAGTAGGACCTGAGGTCCTCTAGGCACACATAAAGAATACACGAATAGCCTATGACTAATTAACCGAATATAAAACAAATAACCGAAAAACCTTTAGTAAAACAGAAAATCATGAAACTAAAAAAATATAAGAGAAAATAAGAAAAAAACAACGAAACTTAATAACTCGAATACAACAAGCGAAACTTAAACCTAAACTTAATAGAGTGGGGACGCCTCTTTATTCAGTGATATTTTTATGCAGAATGAATCGGAATTGGAGAATACGCGATATTTAATTTTTTGAAAAATTTCTGGTATCCTTGACGTTTGTAAATGTTCAGTTATCGTACGAAAACTTCGCACGAATAGAATATTTTAAGAAGCGGTCAGATTTTATGAGATTTTGATTTCTTTGAAAAATTTGTTTTTTACGCCATACATGAGTTTCCGAATTAAATATAATGCAAAGAGTAAAATAAGTTATAGTTTTGTAATCAGTCTTGAAAAATAGATCCAGAATTTCTTAAAACTACGAAATCGAAAAAATTCAATTTGCGGTTGTACTTTTACGATATGCAGCCATTTTTTATGTTACGAGAAAAGGTGCAACGTAATTTACACGTGGCTTTTCTATATTTAAAATAGTTGCTAATCTATATATACGAAAGTTGAAATTTTCATTTCGCTCTCTCACAACGTTCTATTTTTTTTCTGAAAATTCTATTTTAATTATAGCTTCCTCCAAGAGGAAGCCAAAATGAAACACCGAAATTGAACACAGAGGAACTTATGCGCAAAACCTTTGCACGCTTTTTTTACATTCTCGTGACGATTTTATGCGAAGAGAGAAAGTATCGTAATCCCAAAAAAAAATTGATCTTGTTAATCAGGCGCTCAAGGCCAGCAGCTGACACTCATCCCCGCTTCGGCCCTGGCAAATTTGACGAGTCAGCAAGGGGGCATGATGAGAGGAATCAACGTTGGCAACGGAGGCATAATGCAACTGCAGCCCGCCGGCGGGATGAACACGACGAACGGATTTCTCCAGTCCATCCCCGTCCAAAATATTCCTGGCTTGGGTAACGTCCAGGTTATCCCGGCGAGCGCTCTTCAGCACACCGTTCACAACGTCCCGGCCACGGGAGCGGCGAACGCAGGGGCGACGATGGTGACGTCGCCGGCGGTCCACATCGACTCTACGGACCCGACCAAGTGGCAGATACTCCAGACGATACCGTCGAACGGCGGGCTGACCAGCAACACGCCGACGCCTCAGCAACAGCAACAGCAGCAGCAGGCGGCGCCGGCCGCGCCGTTCGCCAACGACAATCTCGAGGCCGGCACGAAGCAGCATCGTCGAAGGGTCGCTTGCACGTGTCCGAACTGCGGCGACGGCGAGAGAAACAGAGACTTGACGAGAAAACGACAGCACATATGCCACATAGCAGGGTGCAACAAAGTTTACGGAAAGACGAGCCATCTGCGAGCTCATCTCCGATGGCACACAGGCGAGCGACCATTCGTATGCAGTTGGATATTCTGCGGGAAAAAATTCACGAGGTCCGACGAGCTTCAGCGTCATCGGCGAACGCACACGGGCGAGAAGAAGTTTCAGTGCCCCGAATGCACGAAGAAATTCATGCGATCCGATCATCTAACGAAACACATAAAGACCCATACGAAGATCAGGAGTACGGTAAGTTTCGATGACTAATGTCGTTGACTACCTGAAGTGCTGGGTACTTTGTAGTACTTGAAGTACTTTGTAGTACTTTGTAGCACTTGTAGTACTTTGTAGTACTGCGGAGTACTTCAAGTACTGTGTAGTACGTCAAGTACTTTTTTAAATACTTCAACTACTTTTTAGGAAAACGGTGCAAAGTAATTTATTTGCACATGGTTTCCTCATTTACTACAATAGTGTGCATAACTTTCCTCATGAGGAAGCTAAAATTGAACAATTAAGTTTCTCATCGAGAAAGCTAAACTCAAAATTGTAATCTATGAGGAAGCCATATGCAAATTATTGTGCACCTTTTTTTAAAGCCTAGATAACACTTAAGGGGAAGTGAAACAGCTGTCCGTGCGAGAGATGTAGTTGCAATTTTCAATGGTGCTAATTTTTTTTAGAAAAAAAAATGAATTCGGGCGCATGCAAAATTGTTATGCGCGTCCGGCTCGAATTTGCTTTTTTCTAAAAAAAAAATGAGAAAAATTGATTACAGTTTTCATTACCGACCGCGATATTTCACTTTTCGTTAACGCTACGCACCTAATTGTGAAAAGTATTTGAGAAATACTTCTACTAAAAAAAGTACTTGAGAAATACTTCGAGGACTTGTGATATTTTATACTTAAAGTATTGTTTGGTACTTTTCCCAGCTCGACGCCGTTGAATAAAATTTTAATGCATATTTTTTTATGTTTCAGGAAGCCGCTACGTCGACGCAAGAAGGCTCGACCGACAGTTCCTCGAGTGACAAAATCATGATAGCTCTCCATAAAGAGGCCGAATCGACGGAAATCGTGATAACCGACGAACTCGAGCCCATCGAAGGTCCCACGGCGACTCACGTCACGAACGAATGAACGTTTTTGGCGTGATGTTTTTCTTTTTAACAATGTTTAAAAAAACACGGCAAATCATGGTTGATGTGATTCGATACAGTGAGAATTCTCAATCGTCGAACCCTTGTACAGCAAGATTGAGTATTGATCGAATGATGAAAAAAAATAAGGAACACGTTAGAATTTGCAACTATCAGTGTTCGGAGAATGAAATTTTCTCGGAGAGAGATTTTTTCAGCAATGTCCAATCTATATTTTTATAAGGAAAAAAACCTATGTATGATTATGTATATAATGTATATGATGTAAAAAGACCCACGAAAGATTTTACAGAAGAAAATTTTACACATATAAACGTTTTTTCAACGTTACAATAAATGTTATTTGTAATTATTTACCTTCAGATGAAGAAAAATAGAGAATTTTTCTTTCTCAATAACACGAAAATTACGATCCGGATAATCATGGTGTGCGGCGGTCGTTGAAGTCCTTGAAGTCCTGGAGCTGCCCTTGAATTTTGTAATTGAAAAAGTTCTGCAATATCCTTGAATTTCATTTAATGTCCCCAAATTTTTTTTTCCTCCGAAATTTTGATCTTGATTCAAAATGTATATTACTAGAGACCATCCTAAAAAAATGTGTAGCTCAATTTCGCTGAGGTATATACGAGGTATTCCATACCAAATCGACTTGCATCAGACTCGTCAAATCTTGGATTTGGTCCGCGATTTTGTATACAATTGAACCATCTCTAAAAAGCACTCAGATAGTCTCATTATTTTTTTCAGATTTTTTATAATTATTCATTACTAAAAAAGGAATTTATTGATTGTCACAATTAAAAAATCCGAAAAATTCTGAAAAATCACGTGTTACATAGAAGAATTTTTTCAATTTGAGGCGGAGTGGGCCGCCGTAATCTTCTATTTTTTCATTTTTTTTTCCTCGAAAAAACTGAACAAAACTGAAAAAAAAGTTTTCATTTTTTTTTAAGTAAAAAAAATTCGGAAAGATTGAAGAAATTTTCAAAAATGTAGTGTTGCATCTAAAAATGGTCAAGCGATAGCCCATAATCGACTAATTTTTTCTTCTAATTCTTTTCATTTTTTTTTTACGAAAAAAATTATCAAAAACGGCAGCCCACTCCAGCTCAATTCTTAAAAGTTCTTACATGTGACACATGATTTTTCACATTTTTTAATTGAAGACATCAATAAATTCCTTTTTTAATTATAAATAATTGTAAACAATCTGAAAAAATCTAAAAAAATATCTGCGTGCTTACGAGAGTTAGTTCAATCATATAAAAAATCGCCGGGCAAATCGAAGATGTAAAGGATCGATTTGGTATGGAATACCTCATATATACATTTCGTGTACAGTGAACTTTTTTTTACCGATTTCAACAGAAAGGAAAACTGTTATCTAAGTAAATGTTATTTCGTACGTCACGCACGATATGCATATTTTAATTTTTTTAATAAATGTCCTACCACAACCCGGCAATACCCTGGAAATCGTTCTCGAATGTCCTTCAATTTTGTACGAACTTTTTACTGGAACACCATGATAAGGAGAGGGATAATAATCGTGGTCGACCTTTCTATGAAAAATAATATTTCATTATATTCAACGTTATTATGCACTGGATACATTGTAATGCGACAGGCCAGCATCGCACCATCACGCGTTCATTACAAATGGAATAGTCAGTCTTGTTCCTTCTAAAAAGGATATTCTGTTCCAAGAGTTTTCTTTTTTCGTAAACTTGTCATAGTTAAATAAGGAAAAAAAAACCAATTACATAATTGGAAATCTCCGGGGAAACCGGAGATTGACATATGTACAGTACGTCGTTAATTCGTTCTATATATTAATATTTCCAAGTTCTCTTATTTTTTTGTTTTTTTTTCGTTTTGCTATATAGCTCTATCTTAGGTAAAGGAGACGATACAGAGATAATCTGTAAAATTTCGTGAGGAAGTTCTGTCCGCAGTCAGCAGGAAGAATAGACGATAATAGAAAAACAGGAAGAAAAAAAAGAAAACCAATACAGCAAACACACTTTTGCAAACGGAGACTGCGGATCTAAAAATCACGCGTGCGTTTTCCGTTCGTTAGGTTGCACGCGTCACAATTGCTTATACGATTGTTGGCTAAGGTGAAAGCGAGCCATCAGATCTCGCTGGGCTCTGTGAATATTTCGCACCAGACGGGACAGTGACTGGAAGCCGGACCACCCCATCGCCATCCGTGAGGTATTCCCAAGTGGGTGAGCCCCTGTCTCACCACACGAGACACACCGGTGTCGAACAGTTTCTTCGAACCCTTGCCCCAAATTATTTTATCCTTGTACAATGATTTATCGGAATAAACGGCCGTGTTGCATTCGCTTAGTGCCTCGTTGTAAACGTTCGCCGAGTCGTCGGAGAGCGTGAAATCACCGAGAAATATCGCATTTTTCGTACTGGCGAAACGTTCGATTATTCTGTTGTCGCTCGACTCGTGCATGTGTATGTTTATCAGAGTCAAATCGATTTCGTTTACCTGAAAAAATAAAACACGATCGAAATTATTACTTGTTGCACACTCTGTAAAAAAAAATTCGTATGAAATTTAACAATGCTTCACACGTACATTCCCAGCCAAAAGTGAGGTACAGTGAGAATTTGAACACTTCCTAATGGTATAAAAATCTGAAAAAAATCGACTGTACTAAAAGTGTCAACTACATTAATTTTTGATAATAATGATGTTTAAAAGTTATTAACAAATTGCTAAAAAATTGTTCAAGGAATAATCAGTAAACCTTCTTTTTTCTCTCTTCAAATAGATTCATTGATTTGCTAGAAGTCACATGCATTTTTTCAGAATTTTCATTCATTTTTGAATGTTCCGTTTTGGAAATTATTTCAAGACCATATCTATGTTACGCTTAGCGCAATCGCCTCGAATTTTTTCGTGTGTACTCTAGAATCGTGATACCGAAACGTATCCGAAATTCGAACCTCTATGTCAATTTTTCAAATTTTTGAAAAAAAAAAAAATTGAAATGATAGAAAATTCTAAAAAATCAAAGAATTCATTTAAAATGAGAAACTAAAAAGTGGTCTGATTTTTTGTTGAACAATAATGTTTCCAATCATTTGTTAATAACTTTTTAGCATTGTTACTATGCAAAATCAACGGTATTGACATAATTAATACGGCTGATTTTTTACCCATTTTTAGTATGTCGCGTACTGAAATTCTCATCGATTTAAACTTTTCGTTGGGAATGTACGTGCGATGCATCCTTAATGTAGAGGTCTAAAAGTTTTTACGCAAAAACTTGTATAATAAACTTCATGTACAATTGTGATGAAAAATTAATGTTCAGTGTATTAAAAACATTGGAATTAATTTATTTTAAATAATTTACTTTAGTTTCACTGAAAAATAATGGACTTTTACAATGAATTTAAGGTTTACTTTTATTTCATTGTAAAAGTCCATTATTATTTATGATCAAAATTAAAGTATTTCGAAACTTTTTAATATACCGTGCACTAATTTTTCATTACAATTGCGCATGAAATTTAATATACCAGTTTATGCATAAAAACTTCCGATTCGGTACATTAAATTTCACACGTATTTTTTTGACAGTGCAGATCGGAAGAAAACAAAAAAAAAAGTTTCCTCGTCCGACGCTCACTTGAAAGATCATGGAGGCAAGAACCGGAAGTAAAACCGTCGTGGCCGGTGGTTGTTCTCTGAGCGTGATACACTTGTCTGGATTCGAGTCCCAGAGCACGGCCAGGCCAGCGCCGAGGTGAATAGATCGCCAGGCGCGTTGATTCTCGCGCCAATCTCGCACGCGCTTCAGACTCGGGGCGTTTAATTCTCTCGTCAATTTGTCGAGGGCCTCCTGACTCTTGACCTCTTGGAGAGCCATCAGCGAGAGCCTGGGACAGATTTATCGATACTCAATCATCGAGGCGCGATTACTCGATAGCTTCGAGCAGGCGGAAATGTTTGTACGAACCGATTTTCCAAAATAGTTCTACAAACGACTTCCATGACTCCGGGATTGCTGGCTTTGTCGATGTTGAACCCGGTCAAATTCCATGTCGCGAGCCTTATCGATGATTTGCCGAACGATTCCTCGGCGAATTCCGGCGGCACGCTCGGTCGCGGACTCGCGACGCTCAATAATTCCCATATCTCGTCTTCGGAAATTCCCGCATTGAACTCGGCGCATTTCTTCTCGTCGTCGTCGCGCAGACTGTAACAGAGGCAATTGCATTTGTATCGATAAAAATTTGTTCACTGTCCTCATTCACGTTTCCCTAGCGAAACTGGTGCAACGACGCATTCGGAGATGCATCGTGGTCGCAGGCGAGCAAATTCAATGTTTAAAAAATTATAAATTTAATGTATTGAACTGGAAGTTTTTATGCAAAAACTGGTACATTAAATTTATCATGAAAAAGTAATGGACTTTTGGAGTGAGATTGATGTAAATTTGTGGAAATAAAGCCCGTTCATAGTAAAATTAAAGTTAACATTTCTAAAGTATTTAAAATATTGTACGTTAATTGTTCATCACCATTGTTCATGAAATTTAATGTAACATTGTGATGAAAAATTAATATACTTTTGATTGAAATCAAAGTAAATTATAAAAATTAAAATACTGTCATAGTAAATTTAAGGAATTATTAAAAATAAAGTATTCCCCATGTTTTTAATATACTGAACATTAATTTTTCATCACAACTGTACAATGAAATTTAACATACCAATTTGTGCATAAAAACTTCCAGTCTGGTACATTAAATTTCATACGAAATTTTTAGCAATGTCAGTGTATGACGAGACTGCGGATAGATTGGAATGAAACTGCTTGCTTTATGCAAACTTTTAAACTTTATGGAACTCTCATGGATTTCTCATGGACATGAGCGATCCGCATGCAACTACAAATCAAATAAATAAGACTGTACAACAATGATTGCAAGGGCTACAGGAAATACAGCGGTAAAATCAAAACTGTAAACAAAAATCATATGCAATTTAATGCACTAGTGCTGGAAGTTTTTATGCAGAGAATTAAAATAAAGTATATTGGAATTTAAATTTCACGGACAATTGTGAAGAAAAAGTAACGTACGGTATATTAAAAACTTTACAAGAACTTTACTTGTAATAATGTACTTAAATTTTACTATAATATTATTCTAATTCCAAAAATTTACTTTAATTTCTCTCCAAAAGTCCATTAATTTTTCATCACAATTGTACATTAAATTTAACGCATCAATTTTTACTCTTAAAAACTTCCAGTCCGGTTCATAAAGTTTACATTTTTTTTTTTTTATCAGTGAAGGTTTTACACGAAGGTCATTCGCGTAGTCCATTCGGAGTCTATCAACGGTCACCTCAGTTCCGTTAGGGAATCCATAAAAAAATGTTGTATCGCCCCGTACATAATCGAAGCAACTAAAATTATTCCGAGCTATAAATACGGCGTTTCAAAAATAGCGAATAGCGAAACCGGCTCACATTCTCGACGGTGTCTTGTTGCGATGTGATCGAAGAGGCTGTCTCGATGTATTGTTGACTTTCGGAGTGCTGGAAGCCTGAGGTCCGATCCACGGCGACATTGTGCTCCCATTGCTCGGCGTCGGTGTTACGGAACCGTTAGAAATTCCGTTGAGTTTCAGGTACGGCTTTATCACAGCGAGACGATGCTTTCCCATGCCTCGTAGCTTAGCTAATTCGTCCAACGAGCGATAAGGTCCATACTTCAGTCGTCTCTCGACGATCCTCGATGCTAATTCCTACGAACACACACAAATTTCCATCAACGGAACGTCTTTTTGTCGAGAAGCTCACGGAAAAATATAACGTGCACCGAAAACACAATTTCTATTTCATTAATTTTGCTTGCGTACGTGTTGCGAGACAAATTGCTCTCAAATTTTTTTTTGTTTTGTATTCGAATCGGTACGGAAGATAATCAGCCTCGCGGGAGCGGGTGCGGCGCATCTGTGGTTCGCTTGGGTCGAGGATGAAGGAGCTGACTTTGAAATACAAACGAAAAGCGTGAAAAAAGCGTAAATAAATCATAAATCTAAGGACAATCGTTTAACGTGTTTTTTTCTTCTTTTTCCTCGTTTACTCCGATTTGCGAAGAATCGAAGTAGACCGTCTCACCTGATTAACACCCGGGACTGCTTGGAGCGCGAAAACGCTTGCGCCGTTGACGTCGACGACGCTCTCGCTGTTCCCGACGGAATCCATGCTTATGGACGCCCGCGAGGAAGTGCCGCTGGCACTTGCAGAAGGAACATAAACCTCCAGCTTGAAGAGTTCAAGCTTGTGAGCACCTACACCTGACACTAGAGCCAGGTCTTCTACTCTATTGAAGCGTCCTATCAATTGTCTGTGACTGACTATGTTGGCCGCTAGACTGCGACTTATGCCTGGAAGGGTCATCAGCTCTTCCTCGGTCGCTACGTTTACGTTGAGCTGCTCCACCTGATAACAATACGTCGACTTGAGGGAAGCGTGCAGATAGCTTTGCAATTATCAATGGTAATTTCGAGGGATCGGAAAGTACATAGTTTGTTCCCAAAACGCCCATCGTTGATCAATCGAATGTTACTGTTCTGTTGGTTGGTTTCTTTATTTTTTTTATAGATGTATATTTTTTACTTAATTGCGTAAAAGTCGAACACGAAGTTGACTTTGGAAAAATTAAAATTTTCATATCGCTTTTTCATAAAAATTCAAATTCGAATTGCGCTTCCTCATAAAAGTTGAAAAGAATTCTCATATCGCTTTCTCATAAGAGTTGAGAATTGAAATTTTCATATTGTTTCCTCGTAAAGTTGAAAATTGAATTTTCATAATGTTACTTTATTGACAAAGCCTCCTCTATGATAAGGCCAAAAATATGGAAAAAGCTTTCTCACAGAAGAACCTTTGCGAATAAAGCATTATGAAAAATATTGGGAAAAAGCTATATAAAAATTTCCATTTGCAAGTTTTCTTTTCTCAAAAACTGTCTCATGTATCAAGTATCTGTTCAACTATTCCATGCCTCCTCTTTTCGATTCACCAATTGTAATTTCCGTGTAAAGGAATATTTCCATCAAATAAATTCTAAATTGCAATAATTGATGCTTCAGAAAATCAGAAAAATTTCAATTTGCTTCACTAAAATTATAATGTAATTTCATAAATTTGGCTCCAAAGCCAAAAGAGACTACATGCATGTTAGATAAAAATTCAAATATACTATTTTCCTTGTTAAAATGATCAATATCAATTTCCCCCACATTATCCAAAATCACAAAATCAACCGAAGCAAGAAAAATTTCAGCAAAATTCTATTGTTATTCTTTTAGCAAAAAAATCTTTCTATCACGTATTATGCGTGCATCAAAATATTACGTGCCACGTATTTTCTATTCACCGCTTCTAATTCCCGTACAAACAAGTTAGTCCCTCGAATAAATGACAATCTAAAGTACAAGTAATCGGTTGATGGAAGGTGTATAGACATCGTTACTACATTAAAATTATTATATTCGTTGTCACCAACTTAATATTACTAATCGTTAGAAATTTGAATTGAATTTTATATACGTTCTGAAGCCAGAAGAGGAAGCGCGTGACTGTACGCTAATTAGAAAAATAAATAAAATGTACTATTTTCTCTCGAGGAGTAAAAAGGAGCAATCCGCGAATAAATATCAATATCAATATCGCTAACAATCTCTACGAACGTCGGCCGAAACTAATGTACCTTCCGATCCCCGCGTTCGGGACTCGTATTAATCGCGCAATACCTTGAGCGTCTCGTCCGGAAAGGAAAAAGTGTGCGACAAATTTTTGGAGTTGTTGGAGCGTCCCTTGCCCATGCCGGATAGCGTAATTTTTCTCATGCTGGATCTCCTGGCTTTGTGACCGGAGTGCAAACTCGCCGACTGTCCCATTACGTTTTTCGCAAAGCGTGCCGTTGCGGATACCTCGCGTGGTCGGCGTCGAGGGGAAGCACCCTTTTTGTGGAAGTCATCTATCGACCCTGCAATTTACGAGCGCTTAGACGACCACGCCGTAGCGTGTCGAACGGTCCCGGCAAAAACAAAAAAATACCGTTTTCCGACCGTGCGTCGCGGGTAAAATACGTCAAAGTCACGGGGCGCTTTCGAGACACAAACCGAGAAACCGCCGTCTCAGCGTGTAATTAACTTAACGAGTGTATTTTTTCGCATCATCTCACGGAAATAACTATTTCACTGGCACAGGTGACTAGGCCATCGATTATATTCTCCAACGTGACAATCGCGTTATTACATATATCGAGGGACCAAAGTGCAAGGTCATTATCGGACCTAGTGGCGGAGCGTGCCGTGCGTGAAGCATAGCGTGGACGTTGGTGATCGATTAGATTTAATTGATAAACGTCACGATAACGCTGGGCGAGAGCGCGCCTACGAGTGTCCGAAGGGCGAAGACGAAAAACAAAAAAAAAAAACATGCGTAAACTTACATTATCGATTTTGTGTATGAACGCAGTGCGTAACGTCGAGTCGCGCGAATGACACTTCAGCGGCGGAGGACTAGTTTTGCGCTTTGTAATTGTAAACTAAAAAACTATAGGATCCTATATGGCCAGGCCAAGAACGGCCCAGACTTGTTTTGGCTCGACATAACCTTACAGAATCCGGGATAGGCGGCCAGAGGAGCTCTACCGATTGGAAGAAAAAAATACTTCGCTGCTCCTGGCACTGGCAAGAACTATTGCGACAGTTCGGTCTGTCGTGTATATAAGCCTCGGAAGAATTGGCCAATCCCCGGCTCGGACGGATAGAATAAAATGTGTAGACATGTAGCTGGGCGGAGTGTGTTTCGCGCGCTCGTGTCGGAGACTTTCGTATCGTAGGTCGGTAACGATTCACCGACGGCCGGTCCATCGTCGGAGTTTATTTCCGAAACCCGAAATCAGACGATTACTTAAAAATCTGAAAAAATTCATACGTATTCAGAAAAATAAACGAATCATTTTCATAAAAAAAAAAAGTTTTGTTGCCGGGTAATTTGTTAAGCAATTAATTTTTTGATGAATTTGGTAATAACATTTTTCAATTATTATTATGCAAAATAAAAATTCTCAGTACCTTTAATATACATGATTTTTTTCAGATTTTTACACCATCAAGAAGTACTTGCAATTTTCAGCGATGACTCGGTCAGTAACCAAAATCTGTAATGAATGCGATTCAGAAATCGTAGACTTTTCGGGAAAAACATTTTATCCGAAATGTCAACCGATTTTAAATGGCATTGATTCGAAAAATGCATCTATCTCTCTCGCACTCATATGTCACGTGGTGCATCTTTCACATGACCTTAAATTCCAAACAGCATATCGGAGTGGATTTCGAGAATGTTGAATTCCAAACAGCATGTCGGAGTGGATTTCGAGAATGCTAAATTCCGAACAGCATATCGGAGTGGATTGCGAGAATCCTACGTTTCAAACAGCATATTAGAGTGGATTTCCATCCAAAATCACTGCCATACACTATATTCTCCAGATTTCGGTTCTTTAGCAAGTAGAAGTGTATTTCGAGAATCCTAAATTCCAAACAACATATCAGAGTGGATTTCGATTCAAAATCTCTCGAATACGCTATATTCTTGAGATTTCGGTTTTCATAATAGTCGGTAAGCAGTTACCGACAGAGATATGGCCAGAGACAAAGAAGGCGGGATAGGCGGCAAGAGAAGCTACAGATTGGAAAAAAAAATACTTCGGAGCTCCTGATACTGGCAACGACGATCGCAACAATCTGAGATGCTTTTGATTTGGCGTTTTTCGTTATTATAACATGACTGCGTCTGCGTACGATTGTTTTCTGGTACGAATTCTTACAAGAAAATACAGTCACGCTGGTCTGTCGTGCCTCAAAAAAATTCGTCATCCTCGGATGGTACGGATAGAATAAAATGTGTAGACATGTATGAGAGTGTTTCGCGGACGTGTGTCGTAGCTTTTCGTATCGTGCGTCGGTAACAATAATCGACTGTCGATAACCAGTTACACAGCCATGGCCACGCCAAGAACGGCCCAGACTTGCTTTGACTCGACATTACTTCACAGAATCCGGAGTAGGCGACCACAGGAGCTTTACCGACTGGATGAAAATAATTCGCTGCTTCTCGCACTGGCAAGAACTATTGCGACAATCCTGTCCGTCGTGTATACAAACCTCAGAAGAATTCGCCAATCCTCGGCGGGCGCGGATAGAATAAAATGTGTAGAAGACATGCATCTGTATGAGACTGTGTTTCGCGGGCGTATGTCGTAGCTTTTTGTATCGTACATGGGTAACGATTAACCGACTGTCGGTAACCAGTTACCGACCTAGATATGCATGGGCGTATATGTAAAAAAATTGAAAAATATTGATTGTTGCTACATCAACAATGTGTTTTTCGAACAGTCGCTAACAGTCGCACTTTACTTAATTATTACTTAGTTGAATTGTTTTCTCTAAAGGTTGCGATTAACTTCAATAAGTATTTTGCTATTTTTGTTATTATTATTATTTTTTCTAAAGATGTAGTTTCTCTGTATGCGGATATTTAATTTTTTACCGTTGCTCAGATAAAAATTCGCACCGAAGTGTGCCGTTTCAAAGACGGAGCTATGTGGTTGACCGAATGATATTTCGACCTTTACCATAATCGTTGATCTTTCAAACCATTGGAATGCAGTCGAACATTTTGCCGTTCCGCGGCCGGAGCGCCAGCTTGTTTCGGGCCTCGTCGTGGAACGCTGGCGTCCTCCAAATAATGCGTAATCGGGCACTCCACTCGCTGTATTTGCATTGTATTTTTTTGTACACAGCGAACGAGTAGATAGAGCGATAGATTTCCATTGGGAGCCACTGTATCAATGCCAACAGCACGTGGCGTTGTATTGGCATTGTATCAATGCCAATAACACGTGGCACAAGAAGTCGATACTGATGCGACTACATTGGAGCCAACAGCTGGTTTATTCTATACTCGCGCGGCGAATATTTTTCGCGCCTATTAACACTTTAAAAAATGTTTGAACATTCATGAACGCTATTAATTAATTTATATACTTGTCTTCTCGAAAAAAAAACGCTTTTACAAAAACTTGTAAGTCATAGTCCATTCAATTTCATGTAATATACCATAATTAGCATTCTATAATAAACATTCTAAAGAGATTATTATTGGAAGTTTATTAATGGAGTACTGGAAGCTTTTTTACATAAACTGTTTCTGAAATTTCAAACACGTTGCACTTTTACCTTAAAATTTTTCACTTTTAGTCAAATTTTATTTAAATTTTACATATTGTAACCTGCGAAATTTTATCTGAACTGTAAAAATTGTAAATGTAAAAGGGTTCGTCCCATAAATAAATAAATAAACTTCAATACCTCGTATTTTATAATTCTCAAAAAAAGAGTACATTAACCTTGAACTAGTTCAAGTAATGTAAACAACTGTTAAGTCCCAGTACGTTAGATTTACAATTTATTTTTACAATTTGTTCTGCCGCTACACATAGTTAGAAATGCTCTTCAATAACAGATCGTTGGATATTTCTGTAGTTACATCGTGTCGACTTTTATTTCATCACAAAGATCGAGGTTTTCCACCTTCGAGAGCCGATAACGAACAATGCTGACCGAGTATCGCGCCGCCGCTATTGATTGCACTCGGGCGGTCGCACCCGCGCATATTTGCACACGTACACGTATGTGCATTCGACGGAGTAAAGAAAGAAACGACAAGAGAGCAATAATCGTCGCTTCGAAATAACGCGAGAATCGCAAAAATCAGGAATACCGAAGAGAAGCCTTTTATTGCAGTCGAAGGAAAAAAAAAACATCGATAACTCCGCTCGGATGAGGAAGAGAAACAAAAAAAAGATAAGAATACCAAGGCCAAAGCGGAGCCAATGAGAGGGCCCGAAGCCCGGAGAGAGGATAACGATAGCCGCGCGTGTGTCGCGCTCTCGCACGGCCCGGCGTCTACGGCGGTGTGCGTTGACCGCTCGGGTGAGCGGAGAGAAATCGTGACGAGTTTTTTGTTTTTTTTTTTTTTTCTTTTCGTACCATTGTGAAAGTGAAAGGTTGTTGCCGGTGATTTTTCGATCGCTAGCGAGCTATCATAATGTAGTGCCCTCTAAATGGCAGTCCACGCTCGCTGGCACTGTCAGTTCTGGCGCACCTTCGCAGGTGTGACGTACCTAACCGGAAGTTGTTCGAACTGTCACGCTTCACCCTCGCCGCGACAATTTCGCCGACCGCATAGATAAAAAATTAATATACAAAATAAATATTACCTTTCTCGTTCGATCGTTTTGTTTTGTTTTGTTTTTTTTTTTTATTTTGTGCTTCCAACTTTCCAAGACGATCGTCGATCGAGGGTTTGCAGTCGCTATGGACGTCGAGGCTTTGAGGGACAAACTCGAAAAGTACAATCAGTCCCATCTGTTACGCTTTTGGGACGACTTGTCCGAGAGCCAGCGGAGGGAACTTTACGATGACGTTATTTCGGTCGACCTCGACGAGGTGAATCGTTACTTCGCGAGGGCTACGAGCTCTTCGCAGAACAACAATAAGATACTGGACGACAGAGTGCAGCCCATTTCGAGCGAAGCTATCGCTTCGCTGAAGGGCAGCCCTCGGGAGAAGTTGGCCGAGTACGAAGGACTGGGACTCGGAGAGATCGCCGATGGGAGGGTCGCGGTTCTACTCATGGCTGGAGGTCAGGGCACTCGACTCGGCGTCACCTTTCCGAAGGGCATGTACGACGTCGGACTGCCCTCGCGCAAGACCCTCTTTAGGATCCAGGCGGAAAGGATTCTCAGACTGGAGACCATCGCCGAAGAGAAGTTTGGGAAACGAGGGGGGATTACTTGGTGAGGTCATTCGCTGATGGACGATTTATTTAGGCGGATCGATGTCATTTTTTAAAGTAAATTTTTTGAATTTTTATTGAGAATAAAAATCACTACGTCACCGGACAGTTTTGCGTCTGGTGATGGAGAGCGGAAGATGAGCTTCTGATAAAGTCCATTTTTAGCTTTTCGAGTACATACTTGATTTTTTTTCGTATAAAGGTTTTTATTCAAGGTATTTTATGATTCATTTTTTTGAAGATTATTGTCATTTGGGAAGAAAGTGTTGGTAAAAAAATTTATCGGATATCAATTATGTATCCATTGATAGACGATGGGAAGATAAGCTTCTTTTATTTGAACCTTTTTGTAAATTTCATTGGGTTAATTCATCGGATTAATGTCATTTTTAAAAGGAACACTTTGTTAAGAATTTTTATCAGATATCAATTATATATCCATTTGTAGACAGCGGGAAGATAAGCTTCTGATAAGCTTCAATTTTTAGCTATTCGGAGCGAATATTGGATTTTCTTGTAAAAATGTTTTCAGATTCTAGGTTTTTTATGTTTCATTTATTAGAATTTTTTTCTAAATTTTTATGGGATTCATGTGATTTTTAAAAGAAACTTTTAGTAAGAATTTTTATTGAACATCAATTACATATGCATTGATAGACAATGGGAAGATAAGCTTCTGCTAAGTTCAAATTTTTAGTTATTTGAAACAGATAGTTGATTTTTTTTACAAACGTTTTTAAATTCCAAGTATTTTATTTTTCATTTATTAGAGTTTTTTTGTGTGCAATAATTTGATGATTGAAAGAAATAAATTGATCGTTAATGGTTGCCGTTAGTTACTGATATGATAATTGATTTTTCTAATTATTATTTGTTTAATTTCAGGTACATATTGACGAGTCAAGCTACCGACAAATCGACGCTCGACTACTTCGAGGAGAACAATTATTTCGGCCTCAAGAAAGAGAACGTGAAGACTTTCAAGCAGGGAATGATACCCTGTTACAATTTCAACGGTGAAATTTTGCTGGACGAGAAGCATCGATTGTCCAGGGCACCCGACGGTAACGGCGGACTCTACAGGGCGCTGAAAGTCGCGGGGATTTTGGACGACATGCAGAAGCGCAATATACGCAGTGTACACGCACATTCCGTCGACAATATTCTCGTAAAGGTCGCCGATCCTCTTTTCATCGGATACTGTCTGTCTTTTTCGGCCGATTGCGGTGCCAAAGTTGTCGAAAAATCGGAACCGTCGGAGCCCATCGGCGTCGTATGCAAGGTACGAAAATTCAAACTTTTCAACATCGAACTTTCAAGTAAATTTTTTCTTACTTTTATTTTTTATCACTTAATTTAATTATTTACTTTAATTATTTAATTTAATTATTTAATTTAATTATTTTATTTAATCATTTAATTTAATCATTTAATTTAACAATTTAATGTTATTCCTTTTTTACAGTTTGACGGTCACTACCGAGTAGTGGAGTACAGTGAAATAAGCAAGGAGACATCGGAGCTCCGTCGTGAAGATGGAAAATTAGTATTCAACGCCGGCAATATATGCAATCATTATTTTACTCTCGATTTTTTGAAAGCCATTGCTTTCGAGCACGAGAGCGAGTTGGAGTTGCACGTTGCCAAGAAGAAAATTCCGTACGTCGATGAGAATGGAGTGCGCCAGGTGCCCACCGCGTCGAACGGTATAAAGGTCGAGAAGTTTGTATTCGACGTGTTCAAATTTTCAAAGAACTTCGCCGCGTGGGAGGTGCCTCGGGAGGAAGATTTCAGCGCCCTGAAAAATTCGGACACTGCTGGTCAGGATTGTCCGTCGACGGCCCGGCGCGATCTCATAGCGCTTCATCGAACGTGGCTCCTGAACGCCGGCGCTCTATCGGTAAACGGAGAGGTCGAAGTATCGCCGCTCGTTTCTTACGCCGGTGAGAATTTGAAAGGCATCGCGCAAGGCAAAGCCTTCGAAGGCCCTAAGGCGTTGGAATAATGTGTTCCACCGGAATAACTGATGAAATTTTAACGGCGTTTTTTTTTACAATTGACTGGCCTTCGACGTATTTTGAAAAATCGTTTCGAGGCCCTACGATAAATTTATGTAATATAATATATATATATATTTACGAATATGGTATTTCTACGCGAGCGGTAGACCGCAGAGATTATCGAATAGTCCCTCGGTTGGGTTCCTTTATCATTGATAATAGTTCATTTACATTTCGAACGACCCTCGTTGCTTCCGGGCATCGCACGTATTTGTATATCTTGATCGATCATTTCGTTAATAACGATAAGATGACAATGTTTATGAATTTGTACAAATTTAATTTCTTAACGCATCACACGCTGACGACGAATAGTTTGTTTTTCAATTCGAAGTATCAACGGTTGGACAAGATCCATTCATTTTATTTACGAGAGAAAAGGTACAAATGAATATGGAGAAAGAAATATAAGAAAGATGTATCGAAAATATACAATGATTTTTTTGTTTCTTCAAGTTCCCGTTGGTTCGACGAGCTCGTATTTTTCGTTCGCTCCACCGGCCGCGAGCAACTCTTCGACGAGGTCCTTCGGCGTGAGCTTTCGCGATATTACCAATGTTCTCTTGCTCTTCGGACCGAAACTCGCTCCCTTCAGACCGAACTCTCGTGCTACTCTATTTTTTTATTTATTTTTTTTTTACGCGCAGAGAAAATGATAACTTTAGTTGTCACGCAATTACGTGGGGCAATCAGTGCGAGATAAGAAAGCTTTACGTACTTGTGCATCACTCCTCTCTCCTCGTTTGTGAATTCCGGCGCGAATACCAGGTCGGTCTTCGTGTCGTCGTTGATGTAATTTCGCAATACCTGCCGGGCCTTTTTCATGAACACAGACATATTGGTCGAGGTCAGCTTCAAACCGAAACCCTCGCGGCTCAGTTGCCTCTGAACGCTGTGTGTACGACAAAATATTTTATTACGAAACGTGATTAAGGATGTTTCACACATACGTTCCTAGCCAAATGTGAGATTCGGTGAGAATTTGGACACTTCCTAATGGTACAAAAATCTGAAGAAATCAGCTGTAATAAATGCACTAACATTTATTTTGCATAATAATGTCAAAAATTTATTCAAAAATTGCTAAAAAAAATAGTTGAACACATAATCACACAAACTTTTTTCTCCTTTGAAATTAATTGATCGATTTTCTAGAAGCCACATCATTTTTTTCATAATTTTCTAACACTTTTGAACTTTCCATTTTGAAATTTTTTTAAAACCATTACTACGAAATGTTTGGCGCAAACGCCTCAAAACTTTTTGTGTGTACTGTAGAATCGATACGGAAACATATTCAAAATTCGTGCCTGTGAATCGATTTTGCAAATTTTCGAAAAAACAAATTTTTAAATGATAGAAAATTCTGAAAAAGTTCATTTGAATTCTAAAAAAATAAAGGAATTAATTTAAAATGAGAAAATAAAAAGTTGTCTGATTTTTCGATTTTTATCATTTACTCTTGTAATAATTTGTTAATAACTTTTTGGCATTATTATTATGAAAAATCAAAGGGCTTGACATAATAAATCCGGCGGTTTTTTGGCATCGCGAAGTAGTGATATTTTTATTGAATAAAAATATCTTTTGGTTGGAAATGTATGTGTGATATATCCTTAAGGCATCGTCAATAATAATTTTGACTTACGTAACGGGCTCGACGATACCCTGTTGAGCTTTTCCAAGGCCGCCGCCCGACCAGCCCATCATCTTCATCATTTTGCTGCCGACGTTGTCGGACGCTATGACCTCCGGCTGCGACGCCTCCGCGCTGCCCATCAATTGATCCTTGTGGCAGTCGATCTTTCTTTCAATTTTTTTCACCTACGATTTATGAAAATGTCCTCCACAATATTTTTTGCCATTAACTCGCCGGCGTCAACTTCGAGGAAGAAAACTTCGATCCGCCTACCTTTACTGTATAACAATATTTCTGGAGCACGGACAATCCTTTGACCCCTGCAGCTGCTCTGGCCTTCTTACTGTTAGTGTCCGAGCCCTCGGCCAATTTTACTGAATTAACGTATATATCGCAATGACTGAAACAAAAGTAGTCTTCATGTCAACCGGTTACGATATTCGACGCGAAATAACGAAGATGAAAAGAATTCATGTTTACGTCGTCTATCGCTCATTCATTCCCGTGGGCAATGCTACAGAACTACAATAGAACCCCGTTTATCCGAGGTAATGTGGGGAGAGAGTACGTCGGATAAGTGGGACTTTGAAAAAAAAATTCGTACGAAACTTAATGTACCAAACTGTAAGTTTTTGTGCAAAAACTGGTATGTTAAATTTGATGTAAAATTGTGATGAAAAATTAATGTTCAGTGTATTAAAAACGCAGAAAATATTCTAATTTTAATAAATTAACTGTAATTTTAATGATTGAACTTTAAATTCAATAATTTAACTTTAATTTCAATGAAAAAGTATATGAAATTTTCATTAAACTGTACATAAAATTTAATGTCCCAGTTCTGCATAAAAACTTCCTGTCGGGTACATTAAATTTACCATTTTTGTTTACAGTGGAAATCTCGAATATAGCACAAATAACAGGACTACTTTGCACGCCGGTGTTGCTGCTTTATCTTTTCTACCCGAGATTTCCGTATTATCCGAGCACCTCGGATAACGCGGAGGCTCGGTTGATCGAAGGCCGGATAAGCGAGGTTCTACTGTCCTAAAACACCATAAAAAAGTGTATTCATTCAGCAAACAAAAAATGTTTGCCAAATGTACAAATTCCTTTTCAGTGTCGTTTTTTTTGTTTTTAAATAAACCAAATATGCTTCTCTACATGATATTCTCGAATCCACTTACTAATTATCATCTCTGCTCTCCACCTTGCACTCAAAATTGGCTTTAACGTAGTCCGCGGCTTTTTGTATAACGGTGATCGGAGGGTCGTCCGGATATTGCATTAAAATCATTCTTCCAAACGGCGAATTGTCTATTTTCATTTTTTTACAAGGTTTACTAGCTTCGGACGCTACAAATTTCATTTTTCTGGTAGTCTCGCTGTTAGCAGCACGTCCGCTCTCCCCCGGGTTTGTCCTGAGTCCTGGAAATCGGTAAAAATATTTTAGAAAACATAATCTTTGATGCTGCCGAATCTGCATCAATCGGTGTAGTAAACGCAACGATGTGCCGTATTCGAGAATATGGCCAACGAGAACTCACAGTTCCTTGCTGTACCTTTGGCCTTTGAGCTCGCAGCGTCCGAGGCCTTTACGAACGTTCTTTGCAACTTGGTCTTTTGTCTTTCTCTGTAGTCAGCGGCGACATCTTGCGATAGTTCGGCTATCAGATCCATCGTTTCCTTCGGATATCTGCAAAGGAGAAGCGATAAAGTTGCTGAAACTCCGAAAGAAAAATCCTGCGGCAAATAAGCGTTTAAAAAAAATGTTTGCCTACCTGCATCCCAATAGCTCGACGTTCGTGAAAACCTGAGCCAGACAAACTAATTGATCCTCGGGAAATCTGTCTTTGTGAGCCTCGAGAAAGTTTCGTCGAAGTTCCCAATGCTCGTCGCATTCGTGCTCCTGTTTGTATTTCTCGACGTCCCAATCTTTCGGTGATGTCATAGTGATGCTAAAATTAAAAAAAAATATTAAACATTTTTTCGACACTGAGATGCAAGGCTTGCAACAAAGTTTTGTTTCGCTGTTTGTATTACCTGTGCAAATGAAAAATTTGTTGATCGTTGGTGTGTGTTTGTTGTTAACCCCGAAGCAACGGCGGTTGTGGCGAGGGCGATTGCAGCGCCGTTCGCGACGTTGGAACTAAATCGGTAGGGTAATTACTGAATTTCCATCGGGACTGAAAACGGACTGAAATGAGTCTGAACTACTGCCAAAATTGTAGTTAATTCGAAACTTTCTAGTTAACAGCCAATCCCATAAGTGAATTTTGAGTCTATTAGAATTTTTTCACTAAATCAGAGTAAATCTCGATCCGATTTCACTCATGATGGAAACTCGGTAAATAACAGACCCGTGAAAAATCCTACCTAGAGATGTACTGTGACGGTCAGAAACAGCCTTTAAGGTAAACGGCACAGTTTCAGCCGCTATCCCAGCTACCGCCATTAAGGTGATGTGCTTTCCCTATTTCCCTATTTTCTCCGTGATGGTTGATTCTTCGACCAAAATCAAATTAGGTTTTTTAGGCAATAGATATATGTATGAAAACCCAATTTGCTTTTGCTCGTCGGATCAATCGTTTTGGAGAAAATAGGGAAGGCGATTTGTTACCGACTGAGTCTGTGCCACATGCCCTTAATCGCGATTTATACTAATAATAAATACAATATACGTTAAATACAAACGAAATTGACGGCATGTTGAAGAGCGGTTTACTCTTGATTAATGCCGCGATACGTATATATTTAATACAATATTCCCTTTAACAATTGAAGATGGCGGAAACTGTGCCGTTTACCTTATATAGTTGCAAGCTAACGGTCACAAATGGTCACGCGTATCTATATAGTTGTGCAATGACGGTCAGAAACGGCCTCTGTACAGTTGCAAAAACTGACGGTCAGAAACTGTCACACTGCACATCTCTAATCCTACCTGACACTAGTAGAGAAGTGCAGTGACCGTTTCTGACCATTAGTTTGCAACTATATAGTGGTCGTTTTTGATCGTCATTGCACAACTATATAGACGCGCGTGACCATTAGTGACCATCAGCTTGCGACTATATATAGGTTGTTTCTGACAGTCACAGTACATCTGAGGTGCTTTCGATTTGCCCTTATAATGATGGTGCACATGCGCACAATCGTTTTGTGGTACGAATTTCCACCAAAAACCGGCTGAGCGCATGCGCATGGTCATTTTTGGGTGAAAATTCGTACCAGAAAACGACTATGCGCATGCGCAGTCACGTTGTAATAACGAAAAAACGCCAAATCGAAAGCAGCTCTGTAGACACTAGTCATACCCTAGTTACTTATTGGGGAAAATTTATCGGCTGAAATGAGTTTGGCGCAAACGATACTCCACCTCCCTCGTCGCTCGGTCTGCTCCAGTCACCGGGCGTTATTGCGAGGCAGTTGACCCGTATATCCAGCGAACTGTCGTCCGCACTCTTTAGTTTCCTCGCAGCCTCCACGGTCCATTGAACCGATCTTTAAACTTTAAGAAGACCCGAAGATTTATCGCGAGAAACAATTTTGACAATCAGAATGGAGGATCAAAAGACTGGTGCGTATACGAGATTTTTATCGTCTCGAATAACTTATTCCATATTATCTCAAAATTATATCGTCGTGTGCGATGGAGATTTTATTTTTCCATTCGATGTCAGCGAGCGAACTGTCGTCATGCTCCAAATCGAGTGACATGACTCACTTCGTCCAATCTCTTGAATACAAACTCAATCCTCGTTAGCCTAATTTATTTTTAATCTGTTCAACGACTTTTTTAAATTTCTTTATTATCTTGTCACTTCAATTTAATTTTTTTTGTTGTAACATAGTTTAATTTAAAATTTGTGATTTGTTGCTCTCATTAAATTTTCTGTCACGGTATCTTATTATTATTATTATTATTATTATTATTATTATTAGTATTTATAGAAAGGACGTTTACAACTTATAATATCTGCATCTTGTATTTTACATTAGTCAGTTGTTAATGTCAGTCGTTGTTGTATGTTGCTCCAGGACACAAATAAAACAACACTATTCTATTCTATTCCCTGTACGTTCGTACATAATTTTATCTTCTCAGCAAATATCATTTAATAATTTAATTGAATTTATTTCAACGGATCGCTCCTTTTGCATGACACATTACATTAATACATTACCGACAACAGCAGTGACTGATATTGTAAGTCCGCATATATCACCAAAATAATGGAGAACTAGGGAACAGAAATTGTCGATATAATAAAAATAAAAGTACAGTTTAGTACAGATGTGAAGTCCTATATATTATGCAGATTATAAAGTCCTATAAATTTCAAAGAAAATGGTTATAATTTCTGCGGACAAAAATTTTATTATTATTATTATTATTATTATTATTATTAAACTTTACAGAAAGGAAGTGCAACACTTATAAATCTGCATCTTGTTGACTGAATACATTTTCTTATGTTATAATTTCTTCTAATTCTTATAAATTATTTAAATTTGTTATAACTTTTTATAAATTCTGTGTAAACATATATAATTTGTCTATGTGTGTTCGTGCATGGTTTCATGTGTACATCTCATGTAAACGTATACAGGTCCAGTCTTTTTTTAAATTCGTTTATTCATTCCGAATCCATAACTGCCGCTGGTAGTAAAATAGTTTGTACTTAATCAATTAATAATAATAATAAATTAAATGAAATAACGCTAAATTCAGAAAGTATAATCTCTCGGAATTGCTGAGCTTGAATTATTTGTAGCTCAAGCCGGTCGAATCAGCGTGTTCCTGAAACATGTTAAATTAAATGCCTGTCAAATTCAAGCCTGAATATTATTTGTTCTCAAGTCGGAAATATCTAAGGAGGGGAAGAATTATTTATTTATTTTTTAAATATATTTGTGTCTTGTATTTTTATACGATTTTTTTTGTACTGCGCAGAACACATTGTGATGACACCAAAGTCTAAGACGAGTAACTCTACAACTCTGATAATCGAGAGGCAAGCTCTGGATCCGCCTGCCAAAAATGGCAACGAGTCCAATGTTCACGTCGCCGGCGGAGACCATAAAGGGATAGTCATTAACAAGCAGGCCGTCGCCGGTAAGATTTAGCTATTTTTACCGATTACCTAGGGCCTTGTACATCCACAGAAAGATGCTAAAAACCGTAATTTTTTTTATAGTTACAAACGGCGTAGGCCAGCCAGCTCACTTGTGTCTTCAGTTCAGGGTGTTTCTCGTCAGTGCACAAACTGGCAAACACACTCAGGAATCCAGAACTCTACAATTCTGGTTTAAAAAAAATTTACCAGAATTGGAGCAACCCAGCGTCGCCCAAGAATTCTTCAGGGAGCTGGTAACGCCCCAAGAATTTCCCAGAGGTACGTTTTTCAATGTTTTATAAAAATAATATATAATATATAATATATAATATATAATATATAATATATAATATATAATATATAATATATAATATATAATATATAATATATAATATATAAT
>JAPYZC010001315.1:0-20167 GCA_030522665.1 Ichneumoninae sp. A BG-2022a | reverse complement strand
TATTACGAAAATGATTTGTTAATTTTTCTGAATACGTATGATTTTTTTCAGAATTTTATCTAATACTTGAAAATTACGATTTTAAACAAATTTTAACATGAAGGAAACGAATAAAATTTTGGGATCATTATTATGGACGAACAATCTCATCAGCATCCTCCATATGCTTGATTTTTTCCAGATTTTGATCCGACCGAGAAGTGTTTGTAATTCTGTTTTATTCCTCTCAAACTTAGGCGGCGTCGGTCATTGCGCTAGTACTACCTTAAAGGAAGACCTAGGACAAATATAAAAATCGCGGTGCTCTTTAAGTACTCTTTTAGGATTTCTTAGTACGTCTAAAAAATTGAGAAAGCACTTTCGATGGATGCATACAACTTTTTGAAAATTGGTCCTACTTGAAGAATTCCCATCGCTTGCAGCGCACATTATTTTCTCTACGCTTACAGTCATTATCTTGGGGATACTTTGAAAACGACATTAGTGTCCCCTCGTGGATGGCAAAGGGGGAGAAAATCGTTCGATTATTATTGTATACGGTCTGTATCACCCCTCGCAGCTCTCTCGGAACCGATTACGACGGCATTAAACCCTCGAAGGATGTCCTTCAAATGCAATTACAAGGTGTTTAGTGTGACGCTTGGAAACTCTTACTTTAACTTCCCGCACGAACGGCAAACGAGTTCTCTCGAGCGAGCGAAGACGAGAGCCCTTTTGAAAAAAAAGAGAAACTGCAACTGGAAGCAAGTGAATCGTGCGGAGCGTAGGAAAGCGAGAGTAAGAAAGAGATTGAGCGTTGAGGGGTCACGATGGGCCCGAAGGGTGGATGAGTAACCGGAGCTCGGGATGGCTGAAAATCGATGGGAGAATCTCGTTTCACGCGAAAAGTCGGTGAATCCTGTACGCTGGAAGAACTCCACTTAGCTTCACTCGAATGTATCGACGGCACAAAAAGTATATCTACGAGATGGTTTTGACATCAAGCCTCCTCAAGTTCCAATAGAGATGCGGCAAGAGGATTCGAATTGAGCCGTATTTGTACTGATCCTCGAGCGAACGAGTGGCTGAGTGCTGTTACGAGCGAGGGCGACTATCGCCTGTGAAAGGAAGTGAAAATGCGGAATCGCTGACGAAACCGATTATCCGGCATCGGAGACACCGTCCGACCATGGCATACCGGTGGGGATTGGATCGGGGTAAGGCGATTATCTCGGAGGCGTTAATAATCAAGTTCTCTCTAAACGTGTTCCAATCGATAAATCCTTTTTCGTCTCGCGGCACGTTTAATCTTTCACATGCAGACTCGTTAACTCGTTCGGTTCATTGAAAGTGTAAGAAAGGGAAGAGTTTGGAGTCCGGAGTTCGGCGCAGCTCTTTAATCAACTTCCTCATTACACTCGGGTTCTATAACTCTTCCTTTTAATGTTTTTTTGCCTCCTCCCCCCCGCGAGAAACGCTTCATAGTAATTTTCGAAATTGGTTTCGCGCGTGGGAAATCTTATTAAACGCGACATGATCGATCGTTCGGACGCAAACTTGGAACGGTGTCTCACTGCTCCTCCAGCCCGGCACATCTTTGGGCTTATCTCGCGCCGTTTCCACCTTATCACTCATCACTTCGCTCCTTCCGTCATTGGAAAACTTTCCGAAATTCTCGGGCTCGTTCCTCGGTAATAAACTTCATAGTCGAGGTATTATGAGCTACGTCGTCGGTAGGATTGATGGTTAACTTTCCGCGGGCGATGATACTATAACGGTACACCAAATGACGAATAAAACGCGACAACTGCGTCGAGCGCACGGTTTACGTTAATCCGTTAATCCTCGTTAAAATTTTGTAGATTTGCGCGTGACACGATAAACGTAGATTTCATTGTCATCAATTTGTATTCATTAAACGTCCGAATATGTAGCTGATCAATCCTTGAAATTGCCCGAACGCGTAACCAATCAAGTAACTATATATACGAATCAATAAACGGAAATTGAAATCGCTTTCAAAACGCAGCCGAAGTGGACCCGTGAATTTCGCGGCATATTACAGCTGCGTGCATACACGTGGGCGGAAGCGCTGCATCAACGGGGGAAAACGTGTGAGGGACGACTCTTCGAAGCCCGACATCACGGTCTGCCGACGTCACCGAGATGTGAGAGGCTTTCGGTGTTTCCGCGAAAACGGAAGTAGGCCGCTCCCTGCGATTAATGTGCCACGATAAATCGTGGCCTGACGAAAGTATTCCGCGAAGGAATAGAAGCTAAATGCTGTCGGATGAGGACGACGGCGCTGCGACCGTCGGTCGACCTTAAGTCCGACCAGGAAATTAAAAGCCAACCTTTCGACCCTGCGACTCATAAATGCCCTTTTCCTCATTTTTGTACCAGTAGCTCTGTATTATTTCCACGCAGATAAAAAGGTCGTTACCGTGACGAAGTTGATGAGGGAGCAAAAAAAATGGCGCTTCACTGCTCCGCGGTTAAATCGTGGTACAACGTTATCGAAGACTGAACAATCGGCCAGTATAAAATTTTAATTCACGAGGTCAAACATTAAAAATTGAAAACATCGTTTTCATGCTTCAATATTTTCGGGTTCGTTGCGCCGGCTAATTCGGTAAACATGGCGCGTACATACCCATTATATCGGGACAAAGGGTCCTTGTGTTTGACCGTATGGCCTGGGAATGGAGTGTTTCACACGAAGATCGCTAATACGTTAGGACACCGATTTTGGATATCAATGCTCTTCGGAGATCAAATATTGTGATTGGTCCATAAGGATCCAGGGAAAAAGGTTTACCTACACTGGTCTCAATTCCACTGTCTGTATACGATGCCACGATTATAGGGGAGAGCGGGGCAAAACGGGGTTTTTGGGCAAAACTAAATTTTCCAATCAATTTTGGATGGGACAAGCTGATAAAACTGGGCAGAAAAGCCTGATGTATCCGACAGGGCGAATTCGGGCATCCAAAATTTATTGGAAAATGACGTTTTGCCCAAAAACCCCGTTTTGCCCCGTTGCCCCATTTTGCCCCGCTCTACCCTACAATATAATGCTGCACGACAGGGTGCGCAAGTGCGAGAACATCGGAAGTAGGTGACGGGGGACGAAGGGGAGGGAAATATTCGGAGAAAGTGCGGAAGTGGGAGGAGGATGAAAAGCCGCTGGAGCCGCTGTTCGCGCGCATCATCCTTCCGGTGACGCCTCGATCGTCATCGTCGTCATGTTTCTTCATCATCGCAACCTCACCCCCGCGTATATATACCGGTGTTCCTCGAAGATTGAACGTTGCGAAGGGCAGTTGCTCTCTCGCGTTCCGGCAATTGCCCGCTCGGATAATGGGATTGTCGCTGTTCCGCGAGAGGATCGTTTCACCTAAAGAAGTAGCTGATGAAAAGATCGTTGGTTCTCTCACTCGGGATGAAGGAGGAATGTCATCCGGCGAAGAGGGATGGAGATATCACTAAGATCGTGGCTTGACGTTCTTTCTCGACGACGAGCCACCCCAGCGTTTATCCTTGAAACCCCGTTACAATCTTCTCCTTATCTACTCGTCCCCATTGAAATAACCCGACTAATGAAACTTCCGAGTTACGAGCCAACGCCACGCTCGTGCACGTTACAACACGTACCGTTGTCTCTCCGCTCGCGATAGCGGCGCCGTGAGACGAGCGGAATGAAACACTGCACGGTTATCGAGCTCATTGAGAGAAAACAAACAGAAACTAGTTACCGACGACTTTTATATCATTGCCTCGGTAACGAGTGGCCGATCGTTGGGAGGCTGAGGGTCGTGCCGTTAGTCAAACATCGAGCCACTTCTCGGTGGGAATGGGTTCTTATATGGGTCTCCGGAAGGATAAGACCTCTTCCGAACCCGCTTTGATATCAGCGGATAAGGATTTCCCCGGTCGAATAACGGAAGATAGGAAACTGCCGACAGGACGACTGTAGTTATGATTCGGGTGGTAAAACTGATCGGTTTTCCGGAGTTATTGCTGCGGATTCCTCGGACGGAGCGTAATAAGTCGGTCTACTTCACCGAGCGGCGGGGAGTCAATACGTGCTCGTCGGTATTGCTGGGTCATTAAAATCCTATCGCCATTGTTCCGCTATTGCTGTAACAAATCCACGGCTCCGTTTTCCGATCAATCTCAATCCTCAATCCAGCATCTTGCCATTGCTTGTCTTCTATCGCCTCTGGGCGACTCCTTAGGGGGGTCTTTGGCAGTCTACAAATTCATCATTTTCCTGAAATAACGCGACAGGATCGGGCCAGAGTGCAATTGCTTATGCATCGAGAGTGCGATCTCCCATCGATGGAGCGTCGCACGCAAGACCTCATTCTGGTCCTGTTCTCCGCGGAATTTCTATGAGGGGGAAACTCCTGGATCGAGTACACGTTCCGCAATCAGGAACAATCAGTGGTGCGTGTTGCCGAGAGCAAGTGCATCCATCAGGCGGAGGGGAAGGCAACGTGGCAATCGGATCATCGATCGTGCAAAATCACACGTAGAGTGTGCGATCGAAGGGCGTTACGGAATTGCCATGCGTAGCGAGGATTGACTGGGATGTGGGGATGACTTTGCACCTCTCAGACAGTCCATCAACACCAGATGATGATAGGACCGGGGGAAAGATTTTTTTTTTAAGGCGGTGCTAAGCGGGGATTATAATGCGACGACGCTTTTCGCTCGACACGGGGGTTCATCGGAGGTTCCTCCTGCGATCAATATGAAGCGACGGGTAATATCAGAAGCACACCGGGTTGTCAACCCACACGTCGGGCCACACTCGGCGAAGGTTTCGTAAACGGATAATCGCAGAACGGATGCAGGTATGAAAAAATATGAGCTTACGACAGCCGTCGGATAAATTGTTTCCAGCTTTACACGTGTCTACGATTTGATGAGTGATTGGTTGATTGGTTCGGTGGGAAAAAAAATCACCCGCTCCTAACGGCAATCGGGGTGAAAGTGTTTCACCGTTGATTCGAACAGACGGAAAGATCGAAACACCGAACGTTTCAATCATCATCTTTCCGTCCTCCGTGAGATAGCAAAAATGTTCTTTCGTTCGGGGAAAAGTAAAGAAAGAATACTGAGGGGAAAAATACTGTCAGGCGGTGCGCAAGCAAACGAATCCAATACCGCATCTCGGAAATTGGATCCGTTTGATCGATCGCCTCAGATTCCGCCGCCACAGTGGTGAGCGAGTGAAGATACATTGGACGGAGAGACGAGACCATCGAATCTCTCCGTCGAAAGTATCAACAAATACTCCGGGCTGTCGGCGAAATCGTAATGATAGGACGAACGATAAGAGTTTCTTTTTTTTTTTCGGAAATTACCTAAGCTTTCAACGTACCGACCGAGGTTCGAACCTCGTCGGATTAAGTGCTATTTTTCTTGGCGAATCATCGCGACAGGTCCCCGCGCATTTGGACCAAAAGAACGATTACATCTACATCTTACCGGTACCCATGCACATCTCGAGGCCTCGTAATCGTAGTGACAACGTATCGTTATTTCTCGACTCACCTGAAACATACAAAAGTGAAACACGTTTATT
This sequence comes from Ichneumoninae sp. A BG-2022a, assembly GCA_030522665.1. Taxonomy (NCBI): domain Eukaryota; kingdom Metazoa; phylum Arthropoda; class Insecta; order Hymenoptera; family Ichneumonidae; species Ichneumoninae sp. A BG-2022a. Next base: position 14,595 of record JAPYZC010001315.1, on the reverse strand, counting down.
AGCTTTGAAACACGATCATCGAAGAGGATTGCACAATTTTTCGTTGAATGTTCATTTTCATTCATTTTTTTTTATTTATTTTTTTCCAACAAATGATCAATTCCTTCTCAATACGGGAGCAAACGAGCCATGAATAGATTCATTGATTATAGTGACCGGGGGTTGCTCACAGGACCTTCTACTTTCCAGTGGCTTCCGGACAGCGCATATTGGCCTGGTAAGGGGGTTATTGGGTCACAGAGCTCGAAGCTTGTAATCGCGTTCTCGTCCTCTTTGCTCTCAAAATATAGCCTCACGCTTTGGCAAGCATCGAGTACACAGAATGGGGTGGTCGGAGAAGAGGCGTAGGGGGGGGGGGGGGTAGGGGGGGGGGGTGAAGCGGCGTATATAGAGGAGAGGCCGAGTGAAGACGAGAGACAGGATGGAAGCGAGGAAAATAGAACTAACGAAACGGGGGAACGGGAAAAGAGAAGTAGAGACCCGAAAAGCCAGAGTGATGGCCACAATGAGGCAACGTCCTCGAGACCCATTTCACAACCCAAAGAGGGAGAGAGTAAGAGAGACGGATAGAGTTGCGAACAATTTTTTTGCTAGTCCTTTCGAGCGAGGGCGCGTGTTCACGTTCGAACCGGAGAGGATGGAAGATCCGCATTGCGGACTATCGGGGTGGTTTCGCACACCGGCCACACATACCCGTCGTTCTATTGCCTATTCCCTTTCCTATGCCATACATAATACCGACGCCGGATCCTCAATCGTACACGGCTCCGATAGATGAAAGACGCCGGGGCAAATCGGCACGATGCGTATCGACAGACTTGAAGGAGAAAAAATACATAAAATGAAACTATTTTTTTTATAGACACTACGCAGAGTTATGAACAGTAAAGATTTTCTTGCCGCGGGTGGGCGTCTTCCATCTCGGAAATGATGGCTCGAGGCAGATAGAGAGCGGCCACGTCGGTTTAACCTCCGGATAGTGGAAACAAATTGGAGATCGGCTATGTGATTCCGGAGATCCTGGCAATACGCAGTAAATATTTATCGTTCCGGTCTCGGTGTGTCGTTTCGCCCCAGCCCCGTTCCGACTTGCACATCTTGCCGCGCGGGCTCGAGCACGAGTTGTCAATTTTTCAAATGGCTCGTATTACGTGACACCACATCGGATCCGCGAAATCACGCGTCCCGTTTGTCTAACGTCCGCGAGAGAATAGAGCCTGGAAGAACCGCAGCCAGTGTCGCTGCTCCGGTTACCGGTGCGCCGGTACGAGTGCGGGTTTAGACGTTTTTGGTACACGATACGTGCCACACACGATGAATCCCACGTGCATCACATTAATTTCCGTAAAACCATTCCGAGAAAATTTCTCCCCGCTTTGTCCTCGCATCCGCAGTGCGGTTCCGGAATAAATCATGGATTTATACTTTATTGAAATATACCGGATTACGAAGCTCTCGCGCGACTTTTCTCGGTATAGAATGTTGTTGCTGCATCCTTTGTCGTCCCAAACAGTATTATCCGCTGCACAATATCCATCATTCACAGGTAACCCCCCCCCCCCCTCCCGTCTTTCAAGTATTACAAACAACTATAGTACACTCGGTGCATCTTGAAACTGGGTTAAGAGTTGCGAAATATGAGGGATGAGCAACACAGCAGAGCCATCCCCAACAGGAGACGCGGTTGAATGTGTACTCCGAGGATTTTATACCCATTGTGCAGTATAAGAAATTCTCGAGACTGCTGAGGTTGGCTGAGTTTCTCGAACTTCGCGACAAATCCCTGGAGTGAAGAAGGCACCGAGAGTCCTGTCTGAAAACATCTCGGGTACGCTGTTGGGGCGTGTAAACAAGCTCCTCCGAAGAGGTTTCTACGTACACAGGCCAACATAGCCAATAGAATTGTCGGCGACGCTGTAACCGAATTTTCCTACCCCCTGCAAACTGCGAAGCTTCTTGTCACGGGATTTCGCGGTCTATTGTTAATGTCACTGTCACGGATAGGAGAAACTTCATACTGCAAAGCCACTCGGATGACCTCGCGCCACACGAAAGTTTGCTGTTTATGAAACCGACAGGTTTCGCCTCCTCGCCGAGATAGTTTGTTTGTTTTCGTGATTTTTGTTTTTCGGTTTTTTGGCTGTCTTTCTTGGGTCGTTTTGGTGGGCCAATGACTGGTAAGAGTTAATAGACGTACGGTTTTTTCTGAGCTATAACGATGGTCTCGCTCTAAGTTGATATTTGTGTCGGTTCCGAAGTGGTCGCGGTGGGATAAGGAGTACCGAGCCTAGTGAAGAATACCGGGCTCGAGGGTTAATTTCTTATCGCGGGTTTTCACTGTCTATCGTTAATGTAACTGTCACAGAAAGGACAAACTTCTTACTGAGAATCCGGATCACCTCGAGCCACACGAAAGTTTGCTTTTACGAAACCGATCATTTCTGCCTCCTCGCCGAGGTAGGTTTATTTTCGTGATTTTAGTTTTTCGGTTTTTTGGCCATCTTGCTTGTGTCGTTTTAGTGGGCCAATGACTGTTAGAGTGCCAATGGATGTACAGTTTATTCCGAGCTGAAGCTATATTTTTCACCTTCCATAGTCTCGCCTTCGGAACCTCTAAGTTTCTATTTGTATCGGTTCCGAAGTGGTCGCAGTAGGATAAGGAGTATCAAGCCAAGTGAAGAATACCGGGTTCGAGGGTTAATTGTAAGAAATTTCTTGTCACGGGATTTCACGGTCCATCGTTAATGTCACTGTCGCGTCAAGGACAAACTTCATACTGCGAATCCACTCGGATCGTCTCGAGCCACACGAAAGTTTGCTGTTTACGAAACCGATCATTTCTGCCTCTTCGCTGAGATAGTTTTATTTTCGTGATTTTAGTTTTTCGGTTTTGTGGCCATCTTGCTTGTATCGTTTTGGTGGGCCAATGACTGGTAGAGTGCGGTGAAGTACGGAGTACGGTGAAGACTGAGGCCATATTTCATGAGCTAACGATAGTCTCGCCTTCGGAACCTCTAAGTTTCTATTTGTATCGGTTCCGAAGTGGTCGCGGTGGGATAAGGAGTATCAAGTCAAGTGAAGAATACCGGGTTCGAGGGTTAATTGTAAGAAACTACTTGTCACGGGATTTCACGGTCCATCGTTAATGTCACTGTCGCGGCAAGGACAAACTTCTTACTGCGAATCAACTCGGATCATCTCGAGCGACACGAACGTTTGCTTTTACGAAACGGATAGTTTCTGCCTCCTCGCTGAGGTAGGTTTATTTTCGGGATTTTTGTTTTTCGGTTATTTGGCCATCTTGCTTGTGTCGTTTTGGTGGGCCAATGACTGGTAGAGTGCCAATGGATGTACAGTTTATTCCGAGCTGTTCGGGAACTTCTGTACGGTGAAGACTGAGGCCATATTTCATGAGCTAACGATAGTCTCGCCTTCGGAACCTCTAAGTTTCTATTTGTATCGGCTCCGAAGTGGTCGCGGTGGGACAAGGAGTACCGAGCCTAGTGAAGAATACCGGGCTCGAGGGTTAATTGTAAGAAATGGTGGTGGCCTGACCCCGGAAACACCCCAAGAGACTTCTTCGGCTTCGGGCCGGTCTCGGACGGTCCGTAACGGTTTGGAAGACGTGCCAGAGCCTCCTCGCTTCGTCACCGACCTTATCCTGCTTATTCGTCATGAGCTTCGGGCTTCCCTCCACGGAGTTTCAAGAACTTTGGGGATTAAAGCCGGACGCAGAAGCGAAGAACAAAAAGAACAAAAAAGTTTCCATTGTTCCATGAATCTCAAAATTTGTCACGTCTTCGAGCCGAGTCGTCAAAACTATCTTCAGCTACCGTGACGAACGGTGAAATCGGTTCCGGAGTTAAGATCTTATGGATGAGGGCAACAATGTAATTCTTTCTATATATATTCAGCAAAAAATTAAAATGCGGAACAAGAAAAACGCATCTTTAAAGAAAAGAAGTTGGCGAACAACGAAGTCAGCGACTCGACAAGAACCGCATGGAATATAAAGTACACCGAGCGGCAGTTGTTTTTTTGTCGATAAAGATATTGGAAAACTTTAAGCATCTGAAAATCTCAACTCGGGCGGCGGACCATCCAGAATCAATTTATCGACGAAGCGAAGCGAAGCTGATGGTGTCCCGTCGGGTGTCTGCTTGAAAATTGTCAAAGTCCGCAAAGTTGCCGACGGGGAAATGCGATTTCTTCGTCGACGGTGTATACGCATTAAGTATACAGTATATATAGGTAGAGAAGGGTGTAGTGAAGCAGGAATCCCGCAGATTGCAGTGTACCGCGTAGCGTCAAGCACCGACGGGCTTCGCGCTCGGTGGTTCGCTTAATTGGCCGATTATTTAGCCCGTATAACTCGCTAAGCTAGCTTTTCCGTATAAGTCGTAGAATGCGGGTTTATCGACCGACGAATTGCGAGCTTATTTTGAGTCTGTAAAAAAATTCCACGTGCCTTCGACGTCGGTCTATTTGGATAACAATTACGTGCATGCGATTGGTGGATCCCAGACAGCAAAGGGGAGAGTGGGGCAAAATGGACATACAAATAAACTCTCCCAATTTCCGTATAGATCTTCACAAAAAAGAAAAAATGTCGCTACTCGAATACGATTTCAGAATCGTTTAAAATCCTATTTTTTATTTTCTAACGGACACTCAATATTTGCGCATTGAGAATAAGCCATATGGAGGTAACACATGTGGAAGGTCCCACTATAGGTGCGTCCGGATCGAGCATGAAATTACTTACCGGGCTGTTACACCCACCCACGCAGAATTTTTCACAGCGTTTTCCGGACGCTGTTAACACACTCGTTGTATTAATGACGCAAAGTAAATGTAATTTAAATTGCCATTTTTAATAATCGTTTTCGTAATTTAATTTCGATGTTAGCCAAGTATCGTCGGATTTTCATTTTATTAAATTTTTTTTTCGAATTCAATCAGACATTTCTGTGATATTTCAATTAATCGACGAATAATTGAATTATAAAAAGGGGGAGCATTTTTTAACGAGGCCAAAGGAATGCCTCGATATTCCACACCGAATTATATCCTCCCTCCGACTCTCCGAACTCTCGCTACCAGTATACTATTAATTCCTTTGTCGAAACGGCTCGGTAACCGCATCTGAGGAAACCGCACTGCACACTGGTTACCGTGTAAGTATACCGAACCGGAAGTACAAAACGGAATTTCACGAGAGCTGTGGAAACTCGCGGAGTAGAAAACCGGTTAAAACCCAATTACCCCTTACCCCTTATGCTCCTATATACGACTCTGGCTTGTGGGACACTATACCTGATAACATACTGTGTAGAAGGAAACGGAAAAAATTGCCGCACGTGCGACTCCAGGGAATCGGCAGACGGTAGACAAAAAAGTTTAAAAGTACGTGCACGCTGGCCCGTACACCAACCGCGCAGTTACGCCATAGGGTAAAAGTGGTGAATATGGCCCACCTCGATTAACACGTTAATCAATGATTTATGGACCGGGCCATATTCCCCACTTTTACCCTACAGAAAACGCGCATTATTATACAATCTGAATAGGTTGTTATGGAAATTGTCGTTCAGGCCGAAAAATAATAATCTTAGCAAATCATCACAAAAAAAATATATATAGAAAGAGGTTTGAAAAAGGATTAAGCGCCATCCGCGCCATAGACGAGTGTATGGCGCGTTCGGTACTTGCTGCACTTTTTTAAATCTATTTTCTTGAAAGTACTTTTTTTTTGTTTTACCCGTTAAAAGCGTCTGCTTTTCAGTTCGCAGACGCACCAGTTGTATTTAACGTGAGCAAAGATAACGCGTTTTCTCTCGGTTCCGTGTTCCCCAAACGCGGCCGTTCGCTACGACGGGCGGAAAAAGCGTGTATATATACGTACGTAGCCCGGACACGTGGTACCAGCGGCAGCAGAAAAATAATTTATTACCATCTCCTCGTTGGCTGGGCTGCTCCGCCTCGAAAACTTCCCCTTGCAACATCGCGGTAACACGGCCCGCTATCTCCTTTCCACTCCGGCCTCGGACCATTTCCCATGCTAATCGCGCCGGGAAACCCGGCGCCGGATTCACTTTTTCTCTCTCTCCCGTCCACTTCATGATTTTTTTTCCACCGGTACCAGAGTTCGCCTCTGCTAACCTAACTGCTGTGGGTGGGGGTGGGGCAAGAGGGTGGAAGTGAGGGGAGGACGGTCATACCTACCCTTGGCCACATCGCATTCGACTCTCCTTTTTAACTATATCTTTTACGCAAAAAGCTTCCTTCCTGTTTTTCTCGAACCTCGAGCCGCAGGGCAGCAAACAGATACTTACTTTAATTATGCGAGAAGGCAAAGGGGACGTGGTAAACTGGAATATGAGGCTTCGGGATTCATCTCGATGGAACAAAATTTTTCATCGCTCTCTGACGAGCTCGTCGACATCCACTATATATATATATATATATATATATATATATATATATATATAAGTACCCATATATATTGGAGGCTGTGCCATACCACTTCCGCACTGGTATTATATAATACGTCAAAAAGAGCCCGTTGTCTTCAGCAGCGCGAGACCGACGTTAATTAAGCTCCAGCTCCAGTCTATTCTCCTCTGCGGCATTCCACCCCCGTCGCGAACTATTTGGGGCATAAAGGGAGATATTCGCTTCACTCATATTGCCGAGGAAAATCGAGATTCAGACTTTTGTAATGCTCGGTAATGAAATGTGTCTTGCAACCGATATCGTCGTCACCATTTGAGTTCTAAAAATTTGTTAAGCTTCTAACGTAGTTTGATGTTTTCTTTTTAGACTTTTGACATTTGCAATTTTTCCGGAAGATTTTTTTATCGTTCTCCAGAAATTTGTATCTTTCGTTAAATAATTCGATCACACATCGTTCGGGCACAGCGAAGACCTGAGATTTTTCAAAAATCTGCAGACTTGCAGTGAAAAAAAAGGGCCAAAGACCGTTCGAGCTATCTTTCCTTTCTTTACATTCCACTGAAGAGTTGACCTCTTTTTTTCCGACTCGTAAAAAGCAGAAATACCCCATAAGTATTTCTTTTATTATAAAATTTTTTTTACTGAAATTCCATTCTTCTTTTGCGAAGAACTATTTTTCAAAACTTTCCACGCGTTAAGCCACAAATATCTAGAGATCGTAAATTTTCTTCCTTCCGCGTCGAGCATTTGCCATTCCGTGCTCCAGTTATTTTTTTTCAGCTCGCGAAAATAGATCTCGCATTAAGACGGGTTGAAAGAATAGGAAGAGACGTCGGGGAGGGACCGGGAAGCGAATAAAAGAGAATTCGTTAGCAGGCTAGACTCATTTTTTTTTCTTCGTCTTCGGTGCCTCCGCGTAACTTCGAATCATTCACCGTTGCCTGCGCGGAGCCCCAAGCCTCGGCGTTAATTTAAGCCCCGGAGAAAAGTCGTTGAAGTATATGCATGCACACAGTGTGGAAGGAGAAGTTCGTAAGTAGATAAGCCCAGGAATAATTCAGGCCAAAGCCAAAGAGGGTTTTCTTTGCTTGTACAACTAATTGACTATTCAATCGCGCATCCGGTAATGCGAGCGGTGCGGATTAATTGATAATAGTTACGCTCACGAAATGCCAAAGTAATATTTAATCGACCCTGTGCAACAGAAAATTATTACGGTGCTCTAATTACTTTGAAAGAGATTCACGACCACGAAGGACCACCATTTATATTTTCATCGCAATTTTACAATTTGTTTTTGTACACACAGAAAAAAAAATTATTTGACGGCCACCGATTATTTGGTTTAAGTAAAATATTTATTTGATTCAAATAAATATTTATTTTCATTAAGTAAATAGTTACTTAAATGAAACAAATATTTATTGAAATCGAATAAATATCGAAAATATTTACTTAACCCGATTCGATTAGTAATCGAAAATATTTTACTTAACCCTTTGTAAGTCACAGCGCGTTGCTACGGTAGCGCCTAAGAGCGGGATACTTATAGCACATAAGAGAGGTGTGACTTATAAAGGGTTAAACCAAATAAACGGTGGCTGTCAAATAAATTCTTTTTCTGGGTGTAAAGATAACAAAAACATAATGGTAAAATTAACAAAAATAATAAATTGCGCACGTTTGTCCATAAGAAATGGTGATTAAATGTATAAACCTGTATTACTGCGTATAAAGTCTGCACACTGAGAGAAGGATTCGATAGAAATTACCATAAACCTGGTAAAAATCGACTCGACTTTTAGTTGTAAGGGAACTATAGCGAAATCCTGGCAAACATTCGTATTAAATTTAACACATTCTACTAGAGAATGTGGTAATTTTCACTATCGCAGATATCACCAGTAAATGTAGCTAGAATATAAGTGCTTCATAATAGGCAATTAAGTTTTAGGTGGCGTCGCGATCGCGAACCGCTTGTTTTAGGTTTGTAAGTTATACCGGCATATTATATTGATCCAATTTTTTTTACGTATACATACATAACAAAATTTGATCGATGAAAATCTCCGTTTTTATTGACGAATTTCTCAGTCAGATACGCAAAATTTTGTCAAACCCGCCTTCTGGAAAAAGTTACCATATGGGTTGGGTAAAAATCACTTCTGCGAAGATTTCACATATCGTTAGCGGTGACGTCGGTGTTCTCTGGTTGAAATTTACCTTCCGACTTGGTAGTTCTTTCCGGATTCTTCTCTCAGTGTACCAATTCTTAGAACTTCCGCGTACCTCAACATTGTTTCAAGTCAGTTGTGAATTGATCAATTTAATTTGTTCTCACTCTCAATAAATTGTTTCAATTTTTGTTCAATTAAAAAAAAAATTATAATAATTTCATACACGCGTAGTATTTTTCTTCTTGTGGTAGGGAAATCTTCGAATACCGATTGTTTGTGCGATATGGCCGCATGATCGCTGGCTGCAGTTGGCCGCAGTAGGTCGGGGATGCGGTTTAGCTGATACACCGAACGCCCCGACGAACAATGTTACCGGGCCGCGAATCTGACCGAAGATCGGCGGTGGATGTTGGTACAGCGTTAGTGCGGTCTGATGCAATGCCGAACGTGTCCTCGACGTCCGGCAAGTTTCCTCGCCGACCATAACGCGACGCAACCGCACGTAAACCGATCGGATTAGGCGAAGTGGTAATCCGCTCGAGACGTTGATATCGAATTTGAACTGGCGAGATGGGCAAGTTTCTTGACGCTAGACAGAGCCGACGGGAATTCGATGAGATCGTACGAAAACCGCTGAAGTGTCTCGACGGGAAGCATCTAATACGGAACTTACATTGAGCACTTGCTGCTCGTGGTCGATAAGCGATAGGGGAAATTGTACGTTTAACCCTCGTATCCGATCGCAGTACAATATTTATAGGCTAATGTAATTTATTCGCTTTCGAGTATTTCTGCCTCGCGTATTAACCCTTTACTGACCGGATCGTTGTTCAACGAGGAGCTAGAATTCGACAAGAGGCAACCTTCGAACGATTCTAATGACAAGTTAATGCGCTGAAGAAAACCTGTAAAAATTTACAGATCTACTTTGAAGTGTTATTTTTTTGTTTAAAACGCAGAAGAAAATTGTTTACGGACGTTTTTGTGCTTAAGCATGTTTGGGCCAAAACACGTGTCTGTTCAATCGCTGTAAAACTTTGCTAATTTGCAGGTAAATACCAACTGAATCGTTTTCAATTTTTTCAAATTTTTTGACCAGGTAGTATTTTAGTAATGCGTTTACAAAACTACAAAATGTACCCTGGAAACGTTTCGGAAATAGCTCCGTAATGACAAAATGTAGCGCTTTTCGTCACCGATTTCTGTTATATTCGAATAAAAAAAATTTACCGCAGCGAAGGGCAGATTATCAGAGAAATTGTGTCAAAATTTCAAGAAGATTCACGGTTTTGTTTCTGAGATAAATTCAATAAATGAAAGACTCGATCTCTGTCTCGCCGCCGGTTTTGTCTAAGTTTCGCACTCGCACAATGACTAACGCGGTCAGCGGAGCCCATCTTTCGTTTTCTTCCTACGTTTTTTTTCCAACCATCCTGAAAAGAAGGCATGGTCATTTGCGATCGGCAAAAAGTCCACGGTATTCGAAGGGTTAAGAAACTTCCATAATGGCAATCTTTTCTACCTGTATTAACAGCATTTTCGTATCTTTCCATATTAAAAACACTTTTCCCAGCATTCGATGAAACGAATGTATCCAGTTTTGTAATCCAATTAAAGAAAATATTTCACGACAATGTTTTTCCCTCCAAAAACAAATTTGAAAAAATTCAACGATTAAATTCAACAAAAATTTTTCCAAGCGGTTTAAACTTTACAGATATTTTATTTTTATAGAAAAATCTTTGCCAATAATTGTAATCCTTTATTTCCAAAGCTTCTTCCGTAATTATTTTTTAGTTCTTCTAAAGTTTCTTTCTAAATGAGAACATTTCTTTATGTATTTACGGGTCATTTTTTTAAACCAGCTTTTGCCAATATAAAATTAGTATTTATTGTACATCGGAGTCTCCATCCGCTTTAATCGATTCGATAAAATTTTATTTCTCATGGGATCTTCCGCGGGTTCGGATCTCGTGGATGGAATACTCCCAGACCGAATCTAGTCCGTGGTCAGCGGGCACTCCGGTGGCGGCCAAAGAGGCGGAGGGGTCGTGTCCGGAGTTCGCGGTGTAGGGGAGCGCATCGGGTCTGCAGTGGGTAACTGCTGGCTCACCGTGGGACGCGAGTCACGCTCGGACCGTTAAGCATCCTGACCACGTGTTACTCTCGAACTCCTATATGCACCGCCGCCACCGCCGGAGATAATGATTTTAATTAACGATATTGCTCGAGCGTTCGCCCTTTCTGGGTTTATTCATAAGGGATGAACCCTGTGTTGCTTGGCGGTCCGCAACCTGCTCGGCCGCTTTCCTGCACGAAAGCCTTCTCTTTTTCCCTATGTCTCCCCCGGGAGAGACGAAGCTCCAACTACGTTAATTTAACCACGCGTGCTTTATTCTTCCGGCGATAAAAAGACTGCGAGAGTTGCAGTTTACAAATATATTTGAACCTCATACATGCCCATTTAAAGAGGTTGAGTTCAAACTAAAATTAGCAAAGTGCAATATTATAGATTCTTGTCGCTCTATGGACGTACAATAAAAAAGTTGTGCATATAAAAAAAAAATTGTAGTTTTTTTGCAGCGGATGAGAAAAAGGTGTTTATGGGATTTTTTAAATCCAAACTTCCGCTCGTGATCTGGAACTCGAATTAATAATTAATTGAAGGACTTTTCTATTCATTAATCCGAAAACCGTATAGAAATGTTTTTGGTTTTTTTTTTTTTATTTTCGGAATTTTAACGTTCGTTCGTGATCTCGGACTCGAATTAATAATCACTGTTTCGATTAATTAGTTATTCGATCAATAATTTTTTCTCGATCTTGCGTTTAGAAACAAAATTATCCATAGACGGTGTCGCCCGAACGATTGTTTGAATAAACATTTTTCGTCATTTCGGTTGCGCGCGCAGTCGGTGCAGCAAAAGTTTCGTTAAGCCGCTCGGCTTAGCGCGAGCAAAAATAAATATGTGCACGGAATTGAATCGTAAATCCTCGCGAAATACAGGAATAATATAATCCCGAGGATATAATGACATGGACTGCAAATAACGAGCAGCCCGTTCTATTTACAACACACCAGATTACAGAGCGAATGTATTTTTCACAAGCATTTCAGGAATAAAGCTCCAAGGGCTCATTCCGTAACTAAAAATATCATTTCGCCGAACAAAATCCGTCCGACTATCCTTTTTTTTGTTTCATCGGAAAATATCACCGATCTCTCTCCCGGGTATTTTACTCCCATCAGAGATACGACGAGAAGTCGGGAAAACTTTTTGACCGAGTAGAAAAACAGTGATTGGTCGCAAAAAAAAATGGGGCATTTAACTGCAGCAATGTCGATGCTGGAGGATGCTGGAGATACAATAATAAAAAAAGCCGGCAAGAACGCTCGAGGGTGCAACGCATATAGGTATAAAGAATACTTCGTGATATATCTCGGGGGAGGGGGAGGGGGTGGGGTGGGGGGTTGTGCAATCATTCGGCCGACCCTCGCGAGATATCGAAGGGGGTTCGGATTCCGCGCTATCTCGCAATAACGACTATACTAAACCTTTAATCCTTCTTTAACGATCGACGTACGAACTGCGTCGAGAGAGAGAGAAAGAGAGAGAGTGTGGAGGAGGGAGAGGAAATACGCTGTTAAACCGAACGACCTATCACAGTTGGCCTCGCGGCATCCTCGGGCTAAGGAAAAATACGACGGCAAGTTTCGTAGCATCACTAAGAGCCGCTATACTTTCGATTTGACGGAGCATCCGAAGAACGTTCTGCATAGGGTAGAGAGGGGCAAAATGGGGCAACGGGGCAAAACAGGGTTTTGGGCAAAACGTCATTTTCCAATAATTTTTATTGGCCCTATCGGATACATCAAGCTTTTCTGCCTAGTTTTGTCACCTTGTCCGATCCAAAAATGATTGGAAAATTTAGTTTTGCCCAAAAAACCCGTTTTGCCCCGTTGCCCCATTTTGCCCCGCTCTACCCTACACTCGCAGTCACATTTCTCTCCTCCGGTCTTTCACCATTTTCAACCTCGGGCCAATGCCGGATGATGCGAACATAGCTTTTTTACTTCGCTTCGCTTCACAACTGAGACGAGACGGACGTTTGAAAATGGTCGAATAACGGTTGCGATAAGCCATATGAAAAATACATTTTAATATCGCTGTCGATAATTTACCGACCGAGTTCGCCGAATCTTCCGCGTGAAGTACTCAACGTCAATTTTCATGGAGTCACCCAACTCTCCATTCATCAATTTTTTTTGTGATTGTATATTCAGTTTTTCGTAAAAAAATAAAAAATAAACAAGCAAATCAACCAAGTCAGTACTTGGATGGGTGACCGCTTAGCCGCTGGTGCATCGACCGTTGAGCTGGAGGCGCTTTCTTCTGAGACTTATAGAGAAAAATACCGGAGGATCGGTGGAATATGTCCGTCTCTACCGGCACGGATTTTCCGCTGTTTCGCCGGCAAATGCATTACAGTGTAACTAAGTCGGCCACGGACGCACCGGAAGTTGATAGCTTGGCTGGGTAGGCAGTGGTAGGGGGGAATCGGGACGGTGTTCCGTAAAACCCCAGAAGGGTATACGGTGGACGCGGAACGACGAATGGAAAAAAAGCGAAGTCGTCTCAGCCGGAATGACCGTGCTGTAAATAGTTGATACCAAGGCAGAGGTGACACCGGCTCATAACTGCCGGATACAGCCCATGTCGCTGCACAATGTACAATTTATTTACGCTACACACACGTGGACGTACGTGAACGATGCGCACGGAGTCGCCACGGGTAAACCGTGCAGGGGCTGTGTAGGCGACAACCCTCGCGAGGTATCTCGCACGCCATTGTCGCTGGGCTGTCGGGCGCGTTTAAGGACCCGGGAACGAAGACTGAAGAGTGTGGAGGAAGAGAAAAAAAAATACACGTACACACTAACATAGACACGGGGTTAAAGATAAACGAGAGAACGAAGAAGAGGCGAAAGAAAAATAGGGTAGGATTGAAAGCGAAGGAGACCGAGAGAGGGTGGTAGAGCGATATAGATAGATAAAGGCGCGCCGATGTGGAGAGGTGGCCGGAGCAACAGAGCTTCAGAAAAGCTACCTATGAACCAACTGCGCACAACGTTTCAAGACTCCGCTGGGAGCAGTTTGTTCGCCGTGGCAGAGAAATGGGAAAGAGCTGTAAGGCTCGTTTCCGCAGCTGTTGCTAGCACGCTTTAACCGATATAAACAGCAGTAGCGAAGTCGGTATCGAGCTACTTTGTAAGAGCGTATACCCGTTTTATATTATTTGATGCCTCCCTTCGGCTCGAACTGCTCTTGAGAGGATTTCGAAGGTAATTTCTTGGGCATACTACCGCGAGAGAGACGGACGGATTTAAAATGAAATTTGTCTCGAAAATAATTTCACGGAAGCGCAAAGTAAAAGCGCGCCTGGCGATGGCTGCAGACGATCGCTTAACCATTTACCTGACAGCGTGGCCGCCTCACAAAAATAGTAATTTCTGCTACCCGGGTATTTTACAAAATACCTTAGTAAATTTTGCTTCATAAATTCTTACAAGATATTGGTGCAGTTATCGAAAAACTAAATAAAAAAATTCACATTCTCAATACCCGTATTAAGGTAAAGGTACCAATGATCGGACGGTTAAGAGCAGCCTAAGATTCCAGCAGTTATTAATTTAACAAGAATATTTTTTTTTCTTGAAATAACCGAAACCAATATCAAGCTGATATTTTCTAGTTTCCAAAAGTCACTGGTTAATTATAAAAGGATAAATATTTTTTTTAATTACGGAAGAAAGTATGAAGAGAGCCCAAATGTACCGATCTTCGGACGCGGTTTTTCGGCGCGTCCCTATATTCGGACACCGCGTGTCCCAATGTTTCGGACGATCGCAGATTTCGAGAATTCTGATGTGCGAACTTTTAGTTAATATTGACTAAAAGAA
>JAPYZC010001314.1:0-27896 GCA_030522665.1 Ichneumoninae sp. A BG-2022a | reverse complement strand
TCAGTACCTTTAGTATACATGATTTTTTTCAGATTTTTACACCATCAAGAAGTACTTGCAATTTTCTCTTATTGATGTCGAACTTATGCGAAGTCAGCGTGCAGCGACACTCCCTCCTTAATAAAAAATACAACACAAAAAAAACACAGACAAAATTACCAGAAATACAAAAAAAATATGAGCACGGTTAAAGAATCAGCGATGGGAAGAATTATTTTCACGACAAATGGAATTAGTTTCGTGTTTGTAAACAGCAACAAAAAAAATGTGAGAACGGTTAAAGAATCAGCGATGGGAAGTATTCTTTTCACGACAAATTGAATTAGTTTCGTGTTTGTAAATTGAAAGCAACAGCTTTTCGAACTTCTCCGAACAAGTTGGGACAGCATGGGCGACAAAAAAAAAAATATATAAAAACTTGGAGACTCGCCGATTTTCCGTATTACGGAATAAACTTATTCAGCCCCGATGAATTCCACACGGTGTGTTTTAAACTCGGATGCTATGCGTTCCTCGGTAAAGATCGGAGTGGCCGCGAATGGATGCGACATTATTTGTTCGTCGGGAAGGAAGTGGACACTGGTTAGAGGTTAGTCGAAGAAGCTCGAAAGTGATGGGGAGTGTCGCGCGGCAAGGGGGAAAAGGCGGAAAAGAGCTAACTCTATAATAAAGTTTGAGGAAAACCAATGTCCGTCGCGTTCTGCCGAGACGCGAGAGGGAAAATTCAATTCCGTAGTTTTTACACCCCCCCCCGACGCCACTTGCCACACGGTCATCCGGTCCGCGGATGATAGGATTTACAAAAGTTTTAAACTACCGCACCGCCACCCTTAAGATATTCTCACTCGTCTCTTCGTGAAATTTAAACAAGAATCGATCATAATTATTTTTTTTTTTGCTATCGATTTTGTCGTAAATTTTGCTCAATTCCTATTACCATGAGCTTCCGAGAATTATGATAGGGTCGTGTGCTTTGTCAAACAAACCGCACGAGTTTTTCCATTATCTGTCGAACAATTGTTTGCCTACCATAAATCACTTACTCGAACTAACGATGCATATTTGACGGTAGGAAAACGCGTCAATATTCATGTGGCAAACGCAAACATTCGTTACATCAGTGACACCAAAGTAGCGGGTGATCGATGTACCTTGTGTCGTGCGTAGGGGGGAGAGCGGGGCAAAACTGAACACCGGGGCAAGACGGACATATTTTACCAATTTTTTTCGGGGCATAAAAAAAACCGCATCTCACAAGGAGGACCGTTTTGCCCCGGCCTGCTCTGCATGAATTATTGTTCGCTAGAAGTCTATTATAAAAACACTTTCGACACAGAATCCAATGCATCGCAATGCCTCGCATATGACGGAATTAATCCGAGGAAAAAAGATGTACAACAAAAAAGATTTGATGGCACTTTATATACGCAGAGATCCACTATCGGAAGATTGGATATGATGGTCGTACTTGGCTTGGGCGTTATGCTTTAAGGATGCATCAGACATACATTCCCAACCAAAAGTTTAATTCGATCAAAATTTCTATTTCTTAATAATGCCCAAAAGTTATAAACTAATTATTAAAATAAAAATCAGAAAACCGTTTATGTTCTCATTTCGAATGAAATGAAATCCTTGATTTTGTAGCGTTCAACATGAATTTTTTCAAAACTTTCTTATATTTCAACTTTTTTTTGTTGGAAATTTGAAAAATGAATAGAGGCACGAATTTCGGAGATGTTTTCGTATCACGATTTACCAGTACACAGTTTGCGCCAACAGTTCGATAACTGTGGCGTTAAGAAAGTATCAACAACGGGCAATTCAAAAATGTAAGATAGTTGTGAAAAAATTAACGTAGATTCTAGAAAATCAATGAATTATTTGAAAAGAGAGTAAAAAAGGTTTATTAAAAAAGCAGTATTTGTTGAACAATTTTTATACCATTAGCAAATGATCAAATTCACGTTTTAAGACCACAGTCTGCCAAGAAAAAAGAAAATCGTCTTTCCCTGGAGAATCGGGAAATGCATAGGAGAGACAATTTTCATTTTTCTCGGTCATTTCCGGTCTCAAAATAGCATTCAGTACAATTTTTGTTACCAACTGTTTACGGCCAGGTGGGCAGGGGTTTATGCATCACCTTAATCTCCGCTGGTAGAATCTTTAGAACGTTACAAAGCCTGCCCTGGCAACGTCCGGAAAGTGCCTTTGACAAGGTCCCGATGCGACGGTCAAAAATGTCCACCAGGAATCAAGAAACCCAATACCGTTCGGAAGCTCCTGCATGAGCAAGAGATTGACAATTCCTCCTCGAAGTTCATCGACGTCATGTATCGTTATGAGTGCAACTTCCGTCGTATATCATGCACGGTTGAAATAACGTTTGAGGCTCGGAGTTCGCCGGGTAGGTGGCAGGTTCATGCAAATCGAACGCCAGTAATCGCCCAGCGTCGTCTAAGGGTCGTTCGTCCCTCGGGACGCCATATGTCCGTGACATTTAAATGGTCACAAATCGGCAGTCAATTCCGTATGGCCGGCCGTTATCCCGTGCCCGGTCCGTTCGTCGACGGCGTACGCGCAATATGTTGCAGCCAGCAGGTCGACGAGGCGAAGCTTATACCGGCAGTGCGACGTACGTACAACGTCGAAACCCAGACCTTCCCCCGATGCAATACGGGGAATAATACATCCATACGGCCGACCACCGTTCTCGGTGCGAATACCAAAAGCTCGAGATGCCGTGTACTTCGATGGAATTCGAAGCAGCCGCGAACGACACCGCTACAACGACACTATATCGAGACACGTACAAAACCTTCTGCCATTAAGGTGTAATGTACGCGACGAGAATGGGATCTACGTAGGTGTACGATGGAACAATGGAAGATATCGGATGAGAATCGTTTCGTAAATTTTACAACCGCGGAGATCGTACACAACACCTCGAATGGACGCTGCATGGAGACGATGAATTATTTATTGCAAGGGTTCCGGGAACGTGTGGGACGAGAGTATCGTCGGCTCGACACGTGCCGGTGGAATCTCCGGATAGCCGAGAACGAGAAGATCTACGCGATAAGGATTGATCATTATTTATTTATCCGTTTCGAGGGCTGAACGAAAATCCATCGGAAGGACCGATGGGTATTGATAGAGGTCTCTCTAATTAACGACCAAATTCGGGGGGATCATTTTTAATTCATTACAGTTCCTTTATCTTGAGGGAAGATTGGAGATCTTGAGGGAGGGAACGAATGAGTTCGATACATCAGGGGACTTGGTAGTGTCCCGACCCAAAGTACTTCAAATTATTTTTTACTCCCGACTGCCCGCTAGGCCAAAAGTCGGGATTTTTGCGATTCACTGCGATCCGTCGGCTCGGCGGATCGCAGTGATTTATCGCATAAATTACGCACTTAACCTAACTTGTTTTTCTTTCTTATCGAAACTAATGATACTATTTTTGGAGACCGGTAGGATTTAATTAATTTTTTATTTTGTGCAGTTGTGATAATTTTTGTGAATGAACATTTTTAAAAATATTCAGGCTCGTTTGTGTTGTTTATATGAGAGCAGACGAAAAATTTAAGAAGTTCTACCAAACTCCTAAACCCATTGATTTTCTTTGACTAACCGGACGGTTTAAATTTTTTGTTACAGGTAAGAGTACCACATGAATCTCTACATTCGTTTATTACTGCAAAGTGCAAAGCGATCTACTCAACGTCGAGGATTCGTCTACACGGTAAAAAAAAAGTTGATAAATAGTTGTTTTTTCTCCGCCTACGTTGATCCACCGATTGGGTCGACTCGGACGCATCTTTTTCTTGAATCGTTTCGAAATTCGGAATGAATTTTTAATTTTTTAAAATTATTTCTTGTCACAAGGCGAATATGACTCAGCAGGGTTTGTACGTAAAACCATGCCATATTTAACCATATTCATCACGCTTACCGTACACCCAGAAAAAAAATTCTTTTTAGGCTACCGTTTATTTGGTTTAAGTAAAATATTTATTTGATTTAAATACATATTTATTTGAATTAAGTAAATAGTTACTTAAATGAAATAAATATTTATTTAAATCAAATAAATATTTTACTTAAACCAAATAAACGGTGGCTGTCAAATAAATTATTTTTCTAGGTGTATCATACTAGTCTACTCGGCGAAACATGCTTTTCGTCCTTTTAAATTCCTTCTCCAATCTACTAAAGAAATTATACTCAGAGTGCAAATTCCCGGCAATCTGCTGGTTTGGACGCAATTCCGATTTCTTCTCTTTCTCCTTTCGCGTCCGTTTAGCTTGACGGATCGGTAAATCCAATGGACATTTGACGATCGTTAAACTGCTGAGAGCCGGTTGAAACGACTTCTTGAAGCGTTCCTAAATACGGGGTGAATTTTTCATTTGTTTCAATTATTTATTGCCGCAAGGAATATAATGTAAAGGTGATGAATATGGCCATATTTACCCATAGTCATCACGTCTTACCTTACCATAACAGTCTACTGGGCGAACCATGTCCTCTCATTTGCGTTCTATTAATTCCTTCTCCAATCTACTGAAGGAATTATACTCGTCGTGCGAATTGCCGGCCGTCTGCTAGTTTGAACGTAATTCCGATTTCTTCTCTTTCTCCTTTCGCGTCCGTTCAGCTTGACGGATCGGTAAATCCAGTGGGAGTCTGACAATTGTTAAATTGCTGAGAGCCGATTGAAATAACTTCAGTTGTGAGGCAATTAGACGCGGTCGGGGAC
Source organism: Ichneumoninae sp. A BG-2022a (assembly GCA_030522665.1). Classification (NCBI taxonomy): domain Eukaryota; kingdom Metazoa; phylum Arthropoda; class Insecta; order Hymenoptera; family Ichneumonidae; species Ichneumoninae sp. A BG-2022a. The sequence continues at coordinate 23,131 of JAPYZC010001314.1, read as the reverse complement.
GCTCGGATAAACTAAACGAGTGAAAACGATTTGTACACCGGCTCCGTCTATTTATCAGGGAATTACTGACACTAAAACAGCCGAGCGAAGCTTCCAACACGAACGCACTAATTCTCCTGTGTCACGTTCGTACTCCCCTGGCCAGTGTTCCCAGCCTGACAAATTCACATGGGATTTTCTGTCTGAGTGGCTATTGAGCGTACCAGGCATGCATCGCTTTTGTTTACCCTCCCGACGCGTAATTATGTTTCAATCGCAAAAATAACACTTTTTTCTTCCGGCATGCATAAAATCCATCACCAACGGCTTCGGGCTCCAGCCTCGTTTCACAGCCAAACTCCAGATAGTCTAATTTCAAAAAGAAAATATTTAAAAGCGAGTCATTTTTCCTTCCACATTATTTCTAATTTTTTGACCATTTTTGCGTCCTCATAGGTCAGCCGTTCTGCATAAAAGTCCAACACGACGTTGACGTTGAAAAAGCTGAGAATTGAAATTTTCATGTCGCGGTCGCACAAAAGCTAAAAATTATTATGAGAAAGCGATATGAAAATTGAAATTTTCATATCGCTTTCTCATAATGTTCCTTTATTCGCGAAGCTTCCGCCATGAGGAAAGTAAAAATACAGACAATGCTTTCTCACAGAAGAAGCTTCGCGAATATAGGTAAATTATAAGAATACGATATGAAAATTTCAATTTTCAACTTTTATGAGCAAGCGCTATGAAAATAAAAGTTTTCAACTTTTTTTTTACACCGTATTCAGTAAACTGAATTGTTAATAAAAAATATATTAATTTTAAAAACAAACATGATGGATCCAGTTTGCCAAAATCTGTCCATGTATAACCGGTCTACCCTTCGGATTTTATTTCAAAAATAGTTTCCTCGACCTTCGCCATTAGCCGGTCGCGTCAGCAGGGACCTAGTTTCTCCGCTTTTCCGTACGTAATTAAAAGCGGAAATTCTCGGAAATCAGATTCTGAATACCTTCGACGTGAATTCTCGATTTCCCCCCTCGCCTCACCTCTCGCCTCGTGGGTTAGAGCTGCGACAAGTTTCGGGCTGTCACCTTTACGGTACGATCGAACAGCTTGCATTTAATTTTGTTTCGACGCGAATACTCGGACTCCGAATGACCCACTCTCGCAGACCTCGCAACAGGGACAGATTCGTCCCTCTGATTAATCGAATAATTAATAGTCGCCAGTCTACCGCCCGACGGACCCGACATTTCCATCGAGATATGCAACCGTTATTAGATCTGTTGAGAGATCGGACCAATGAGCGCGATTCCTGATTTTCGCTCGACTCGAAGTTTATTTCTCGCGACAGGGAGCTGTTGAATATTATAAAAATGCAGTTTACGCCAATTCGGTGAGAAGTTTTGCGAGCCTTCGAAAAGCCATTTTCACCTTCCTCGACGAGTCATGAAAGAAAAAAATATATATAGGGTAAAAGTGGGGAATATGGCCCGGTCCATATATAATTGATTTAGGTGTTAATTGAGGTGGTCCATATTCACCACTTTTCACCTATATAAAATATAATCGACAGCGGTGGATGCGCGGTTGGCGCACGGCTCCGGTGGTCTCCCAAGTCAAGCACAATCGTTTGCGGTCAGTGCTTGGATGGGTGACCGCTTAGCCGTGCGCTAGCTGGCGCATCGACCGGTGAGCGGGAAGCGCTTTCTTCTGAAACTTAGGTATTTCTGCACTTTACTCAAGTGCAGAAATACCGGAGGATCAGTAGAATATTGCCAGCTGTACCGACATGGGTTTTCCGCAGTTTCCTCGTGTCCTCGGCGAATGCAGGGGGAAGTAAAGCGGTGGCGGACGCACGGAATTAGAGTAGGTTAGCGAAGTGTGGGTAGGAAAGTGTTAGAATAGGTACACGGTTAGGCTAGGGGGGAGCTAAGGTTAAAACTCCTAAGCGGTATACCTGGAACGGAACATTAATAATAATATATATAAAATATATTGAATATAATATATCTATATATATATATATATATATATATATATATATATATTTCACGCCGAAAGCTTCCTTTCCATCGAGATATGCAACCGTTATTAGATCTGTTGAGAGGTCGGACTAATGAGCGCGATTCCTGATTTTCGCTCGACTCGAAGTTTATTTCTCGCGACAGGGAGATGTTGAATATTATCAAAAAGTAGTTTAAGCCAAGTCGGTGAGAAGTTTTGCGAACCATCGAAAAGACATTTTCACCTAACTCGACGAGTCATGAAAGAAAAATATAGATATATGAAATATATAAAATATATATATATATATTTCATGCCGAAAACTTCCACGGCTCAACGACTCACGACTAATGAGAGAAAAAGCGATCCCCCGTTGACTGGTGACGAAGCACTCGGTACACCTGGGTAGTACAACTTCTTCACGTCGAACTTGTCTGCCAAGCTCCGGAATTTCGAACCCCGCTGCGTGCCGGAAAACGACGTTCTCTTCGCGATTTCAGCGAAGGAACGTCCAACTCTACGAGCGTAGAGCTCGACCGTAAAAGGCTTTTTTTACCTCGCGGATGAAATCCACGATAGAGAAAAATTCTCGCAAGTTGAGATAATTAAATCGTAGCTTTTTCCAGCGCTGGCTCGAAGCCGCTAATGAAATTCACGTAAAAAAAAAAAAAAAAAATGCATGGGCTTCGCGGATTCTTCGCTCGTATTTGAATTGGAAAATCTTTTTATCATTCATACCGGTGTAAAGATAAAGTCCACGGGATGTATATCCACGGGGTGGATTTTCATCACCTCCGTCCAGTAGGAATTTGCTTTTCACCGAAAATCCTGTGGGGGAGTCAGCGGGGCAAAACGGACTATCTTTTACCAATTTACCCCGGGACACGATTAAAAAAAAAAATTCGTATCGAACGGAGTGGTCCATTTTGCCCCACCCACCCCCTCAAGTATCGCCGACAAGACGAACTTCAACTAAAGATTTTGTTGATACAGCTAAAAAAATTAGTTAGTTCAACAATTTGTCGGGTGATTTCACCAAAATATTTTTGGGTCATTCAAATATTTTGTTGGACCAACTAAATTACAGTTGACCAAAAAAGTACAGTTGATTCAACTGTACTTTTTTATCAGTTTATGCACATCAAAATAAAATAATACAAGATGGTGGCCATTGTTCTTGCAAATGCCAGGCATCGAAGCATCCGAATTATCGATTCGCGTGACTGTTAAATTCCAGTCTGGATGTAGCTCCGCAGCTTGTGCGAATGTACACAGAGAGCTTCGTGCGAACCATTTCGGCCTCTCGCTTCCCTTCGACGAGGGCATGTCGCAGGGTTTCGGCATAGCCGAACAGGATGGATCGTCCCTTATAGTCCCTTGCTCCATCGTCGGGGTTCGCATAAATTTCACTCGGGGTCGCAATTTGCTTACCTACCTCGCAGGTTCTGCCAGTTTGCCGAGCGCCGAACCTCCTCGGATCCTTACTAATAGTTCGCCACAGCTCAAACATTCGTCCCTTGATCTGCGCCACCCAGCGGATATTGCGAGAAGCACCGCCGGCTCACCTCTACCAAAAAATAATAAATCTTTTCGATATAGAAATATCTATCTGAGATACAAATTTAATGACTCTACCAAAAAATAATATATTTTTTCCAAACCATAAAAAAACAAACAATAATATAAAAAATAATAAATCTTTTCGATAGAGAAATATCTATCTGAGATATAAATTTAATGAATCTACCAAAAAATAGTACATTTTTTTCCAAACCATAAAAAAACAAACAATAATTTAAAAAATAATAAATCTTTTCGATAGAGAAATATCTGTGCGAGATGCAAATTTAATGACCGACCCAATTCGACTTCTTCGGACCTTATCAATAGTTCACCCCGCCTGAAACATTCATCCCTCCATTCCGCCACTCAACGGATACTGTGAGAAGCACGGATATATTTTTTCTAAAACATAAAAAAAACAAACAATAATTTAAAAAATATTGGATCGTTTCGATGGAGAGATATCTCTGCGATATAAAAATTTAATGACGGACGCGATTCAACTTCCTCGGATCTTTACTAACAGTTCGCTGAAACATTCATCCCTCTATTCCGCCACCCGGCGGATATTGCGAGAAGCACCGCCGGCTCGCCTGTGCCAAAAAATAATATATTTTTTCCCAAAACATAAAAAACACAATAGATAAAAAAATAAAATAAATCCGTTCGATAGGTAAATATCTCAGCGAGATAAGAAATGTAATGACCGGCCCGATTCGACCTCTCCGATTTACGGAATATAGGTCGAAGGAACAAACAACTTTCCGAAAGCTGTCTATGTAACATCCCGGGCGTGTCTGACCCGAACATAGATTCACCAATGACGTCGAAGCGGTTCTTTATCGGGTCTTAGCTCGGATCTTCGGAGGGTGCAGGAGCCACTATAAAAGTACATAAAGCGTGCTTAGAAAAAGCCATCTGGGGCTTCGCCCGATAATTATTGTCTGGGATCTGTCTGACCTGTAAGGGGATCCTCCACTAGTCGTAGTTCTCAGGTGGCCGGCGTAGCCCCATTGGCGACACCGCATGGCGACAAGACCGACAGTTTCCAATATAGAACCCGCAGTATATCTAAAGGGGTTAGAGTCGGAGTCTCGCTCGCTGCGGCGAGAGATCGATCAATGTAAAAATATCCTTAAAGAAAAAAAAAAAAAGAAAAAAAAAAACAAGTAGGACAACGTGAGTCTAAAGGAGTCAATCTCTCAGTCTGCAAACTTTCAAACTCCCTTCTAAATAAATAAAAAAAAACCAGCGTCACGATTATAATTTCGACCGCGTATATTTATTTTTTTAATCGTCTGGAACGCGTTATCCTTAAAGAAAAAAAAAAGAAAAAAAACAAGTAGGACAACGTGAGTCTAAAGGAGTCAAACTCTCAGTCTGCAAACTTTCAGACTCCCTTCTAAATAAAAAAAAACCAGCGTCACGATTGTAATTTCGACCGCGTATATTTATTTTTTTAATCGTCTGGAACGCGTTATCCTTAAAGAAAAAAAAATAAAAAAAACAAGTAGGACAACGTGAGTCTAAAGGAGTCAAACTCTCAGTCTGCAAACTTTCAGACTCCCTTCTAAATGTAAAAAAAGCCAGCGTCACAATTATAATTTCGACTATTTATTATATATTTATAATAAATAGTCGATATATTTATTTTTTTAATCGTCTGGGACGCGTCTGACCTGCGCAGGGATTTGCTACTGACGATCGTTCACCGGCTGAGCCATTCTGCCAGCGAGCCGAGCATCCCGGTGATAAACGCATAGTCGGGCGATCCGCGGCGTTACAAGGCACTCCCCTGTACGCAACAACAATGCTGTTGAATCAAAATTTTATGTGCCCCCTGGGCGTTGCCGAGGTCAAAATTGGACCGGAAAACCCCGACAGGCGGCCGGGGGCCGCGATAATTCTCGTTTCGTGTAGGCTCGCGTTACACCAACGCGCCGCTGGCCAGATTATTGTGTCCCATCGGCTACCGCGCTTCGAGCGCAGTTTACTCGACGGATGTTTCGTCATGCATGAACGTGGCAACGCTCGTTAAATCGTGCTCTGTTTCTGCCGAGAAATAATAATGGTGGAGGAATTTTCGGCGATAAAAGCTTTTCCGGAGTTTAACGCCGAGCGGATTCCCGGGGGAATTCGAGAGCGAATACTTTCTCGTAGTTATCCGTCGGGGGATCAAGTCTTGATCGCGTGCGGGACGTGGATCGAGACCGGGGCGTCATAACTCGTTACGAAGGAGTCACTTCGGCACTGTCGCTCTCGAAGGCTCCCTCCCGGTCCGTCGCCGCGCATCCACCAACTTCATTCTCTTCTCGAGACTTCCGGCCCCCCCCCCCCCTCTCGACGAACCGTCCCACGATACCGCAACCAGGACGGAAACTGCATCGTCTCCGCACCGCTGCATCGTCGGGGATGCACGCTAGGATCCTGTTTCGAGATAAGTCTCTCGTGGATTACTGGAAACGCCCGGGATGCAGCTGGCACATGAAGGCGCATTAATACATACGTAAACGGGCCGAAGCCCCGGACAGGCGCACGAGAAAGCCGGGACATGCACACGGGTGCGCGGGCTCGCGTATCGCTGTCGTCTTATGGAGGGACGGTGGAACACACGACCCGAAATTTTTATTATCTTCGGATATTTTCTTTAATCTGTTACCAAAAAAAAAAAAATGGAGTCCAAGAAGGTGGAGTTGAGACAATCTTTTTAAGTTTTCGCTTCCAACGGAACGTATTCAAGATTATTGGTTCTTATTTGTTCGAGGATTCAGCTCTGTTGCCAAAAATTGTTTTCATTATGATGGGACGCTTTACAAAAATTGAGTCCCGTGTTCGTTGTTCGTAAAGAGAAAAAACGAATTTTCGCGGTGAAACAATTTTTGTACATTTCTGCTCCTGAAGCAACGTATCCTGTATTTTTGGTACTGTTTGTCCGTGGATTCGGCACTATTGACGAACATTCATTTTTATTCATGCACACGGGTGCGCGGGCTCGCGGATAGCTGTCGTCTTATGGAGGGACGGTGGAACACACGACCCGAAATTTTTATTATGTTTGGATATTTTCTTTAATCTGTTACCAAAAAAAAATGGAGTCCAAGAAAGTGGAGTTCCGCGTTGAGACAATCTTTTTAAGTTTTCGCTTCCAACGGAACGTATTGAAGATTATTGGTTCTTATTTGTTCGAGGATTCAGCTCTGTTGGCAAAAATCGTTTTTATTATGATGGGACGTTTTACAAAAATTGAGTCCCGTGTTCGTTGTTCGTAAAGAGAAAGAAAACGAATTTTCGCGTTGAAACAATTTTTGTACATTTCTGCTCCTAAAGCAACGTATCCCGTATTTTTGGTACTGTTTGTCCGTGGATTCGGCACTATTAACGAACATTCATTTTTATTACGATGGGACATTTAAAAAAAGGCATAATAAAAAATTGAGCCTCGTGTTTGTTGTTCGTAAAAGGAAGAAAGAAAACGGATTTTCGCGTTCAAATAATATTTTTACGTTTCCGCTCTTAGCGGAACGTATCCAATATTGTTGGTACAATCTGTCCATCGATGGAGCTCCGTTGACAAAAAAATAATTCGTTACTCAAAATGCCACACAGGAAATCCTAAATATTTTCCAACATTTTTGAAAATAAATTGTTAATCGATATTCCGGTAAGATGTAATCGATTAAAAAATTATTATTGACCTCAGGATTTTCATAAATTGTTACCGAAACAAAAATCAATGTAGGTCAGTTTTGGTTAAAGCTTTGCCCCTTTCGCGAGGCCGATGGCGGTGCGGAAAGGCGCATGATAGATCAAGGACGAAGCTCCAAAGCTTTTGCACCTCGCTATACCTGTGTAACGAAACTTTCACGAGGAGCGAGCGAGAGATGGTCCAACAGCGTTCGGTTCGGTTAAAATAAGCCCCGTCTGAAAGCATCCCCGAAGCCTCGGCAACGTGTTGCGACTCATCGATTTACCCCGCCCGTCTGTCGACGAATTTTTATTATTCACTCTTTAGCCTCCACTCTCCAACCCCTCCCATCCTTTTTCTCTTATCGCCGAAGCTTATCCCTTATCTGTATTCCGATCTTTTCGAGGATCGATTATCGATGGCAACAAGTGTCGAGATATAGAGCGGCGACCGACTGTGTGCCGAAGAGAGAAAGGGGTAGAAAAAAAAGCAAAAAGTTGAGCTCGCGTGACGTCGAGTCGCATGATGTCGAGAGACGACTATTTTTAGAATAATCACTTGCGACAGCGAGCGAGATAAAAGCGAAGTAAAAAGAATGGGAGGGAAACGAAATAAAGAGACAAAAAAAAATAAAGAAACACACGAAGCGACCGAGGACGAGAGCGTGAGGTGAGACGGAAACGAACAAGGCAAATAAAAAAAAAATAAGAAAAAGCTTCAGAGTCGCGCCCTCGCCAATTCTTCCGAGGGAAAAAAAATCCCACGAGTCAGCAAATCTGGGGATTGGGGTTACTACGCGGGGCGAGCTCGCCGGTCCGGGTGGCCGTCGGCGCGCGCGACGACACCCTTCTTCTGTACACCGTTAGAAATCGATCGGTCGCGTTTTTTTCATTCACCGGCCGTTCTTACGTGACGCGAATTACGTCAGGTGTACCCTGCCTACCTTGGCGCACATCTTCTGTGTGTGTGCTTACCGGGTGAGAGAGTCCGCCCAGTGGCGGTCTTGTTCCACGTGGACGTTGCCGATAGTGATGCTTCTTCTCATTCTCTTACGTCGTTGGCCTCGCGTTCGCGTTTGCTGCCGCTCTTCGTCGGAGCCATCATCCGCGAACTGATCCGATTTATAATATGGCGTTAGGCTATTAGAATCATGCGCCGCACGTACCTGGAGGCTTAGAATAAAAAGCTAGATCATTCGTGTATGGCATTGCGTAATGGTAGATCCAGATAAGGATCGCCTTTGAACCGATCTAGGAACTTGATGGGTTTGGTAGTTAAGCATCTGGTCATTCTTATTTCCATTTCGGTATGACGAGGCAAATTTTCACTTGGCGTACTTCGAGAAATGATCCTTATCCACTTACAGGAAAGAAAAAAAGGTAGATCATTCGTGTACAGCATTGTGTAATGGTAGATCCAGATAAGGATCGCCTTTGAACCGATCTAGGAAGTTGATGGGTTTGGTAGTTTAAGCATCTGGTCATTCTTATTTCACTTTCGGTATGACGAGTTAAATTTTCTCTTGGCGTACTACGAGAAATGGTCCTTATCCACTTACAGAAAAGAAAAAAAGGTAGACCATTCGTGTACAGCATTGTGTAATGGTAGATCCAGATAAGGATCGCCTTTGAACCGATCGAGGAACTTGATGGGTTTGGTAGTTTAAGCATCTGATCATTCTTATTTCCATTTCGGTATGACGAGTCAAATTTTCCCTTGGCGCACTTCGAGAAATGGGCCTTATCCACTTACAGAAAAGAAAGAAAAATATTCCGACTAAAAGCTAGAATAAAAGGTAGATCATTCGTGTACGGCATTGCGTAACGCTAGATCCAGAGATAGATCGCCTTCGAACCGATGTAGGACCTTGATGGGTTCGGTAGTTTAAGCATCTGGTCAATCTTATTTCCATTGCGGTATGACGAGTCAAATTTTCCCTTGGCGCACTTCGAGAAATGGTCCTTATCCACTTACAGAGAAGAACAAAAAAAAATTCTACCGTGCCAATTTGTTGCCACAAGCCTGCAACGTTGCAAGGTCGAGTGCGTCGAGTACCTTGAATCTCTCCTACTGGAGTGTTGAGCATCCGTAACGCTGTGCAGGCCTTCAGGCGATGTGGAACCTCCACCCTCCCGTCCTATCCGAGCTCAGTCGGCAACAAAAACTGCAATTTGTTACAAGGGTGCTGAAGTTTCCCAAGGAAAACCAAATTATTAGCTCATCCGCTCCACTTCCCGACGAAGACGTTATTAATTAGCGTTTAGCTCAAGATGTTGAAGATCCTAGAGAAAAATGATGTAGAGTTTTAGTTACAGACTGAGTTTGCTTCGCACCGCTGTAATTTCAAGGTCTCGGTGTTTCCGGTTCGAATTTGGACCACTTTCATTTCGGACAACACTCGAAAGACGTCCAGACGTTTTTCCCTTCATTCATAGTTGGATGCAAAGAACGGGTTTTTTTTTTTCAAGCGTAAAATGAAGACCTTGCAGATATTTCGAAACAATTTCCGAGCTTTTATCGACTTACATGAACGTCTGCAGGGAGTTTCTTCACCGAGACACACGAACGCAAGCGAGACGACGCCGTGCCAAGAGTACCGAGCTTTAAGCGACAACCTTCTCGATTCCCTATCGCATCCAGACAATCCAGATCTCGCAGAGGGAGAGAGTTTGGAGAGTTTTCCGGGTGCCTAGCAGACAGCGTTTACCGATAGACCGGTAGCCTAGGTATATCGACAAAAGCTCGGAGCAGCCAATCGTAGCGACGCGAGCGATTCGAAATGATTGCCGGATCAGCCGATAAGACGGAATTGTTCCAGCGAAATGGCCGAAAAAGAGAAACGAAGGGGCTGGAAGGAATGAGGGAGAAAGTGAACGGGACAAGAGAATCGTTGGGTCCTTGCTCGGTTCAAAGAACAACGTGGTAGCCTGTCGTATCATGTGCAGAGATAAAAACCCGACAGGAGAAAGGAAATCGTCCTTTTGTTTTCTTTCAGAGAATCTTCCCTTCCGCACCCCCAACAAGAGTCACCCCGCTTCGACCATAACTAGCGCCATAAATCTGCATGGATCACATGACGATCAGCCGATCATCTAACGTGATTATATCCACCCCGACTTCCAACTGAAAAAAATTGACCGAGTGTGGCTCAGAGCTTAAATTCAGATAAACAGTTAGAAAAATCCATCAATCTGGGACCTTACCTCTTTGCAAAAATCAAATCACCGTCCGTCGCTCGAAAGAGTTTGTAAAAATAAGAAACACTATCCATCCAGGACCTTATCTGTCGGTCGGAAAAATCAAGTCTTTGTTTTTGGTTCGAAAGAGTCGGAAAAAAATCATCGATCTAGGACACTATCTCTTTGCAAAAATCAAATCACCGTCCGTCGTTCGAAAGAGTTTGTAAAAAATAAGAAACACTATCCATCCAGGACCTTATCTGTCGGTCGGAAAAATCAAGTCTTTGTTTTTGGTTCGAAAGAGTCGGAAAAAAACCATCGATCTAGGCCACTATCTCTTTGCAAAAATCAAATCACCGTCAATCGTTCGAAAGAGTTTGTAAAAATAAGAAACACTATCCATCCAGGACCTTATCTGTTGGGCGGAAAACTCAAGTCTTTGTTTTTGGTTCGAAAGAGTCGGAAAAAAACCTTCGATCTGGGACCCTATCTCTTTGCAAAAATCAAATCACCGTCCGTCGTTCGAAAGAGTTTGTAAAAATAAGAAACACTATCCATCCAGGACCTTATCTGTTGGTCGGAAAAATCAAGTCTTTGTTTTTTGGTTCGAAAGAGTCGGAAAAAATCATCGATCAGGGACCTTATCTTTTGGCGTTTATGAAAAAAGGAAACAATGATAGGGTCGATGATGGCAGTGGCTCCTGGCAGCATTGGCGTTAACGTAGCGCTGTCGTTTCCGATCGCGGGCTTGACTGTGGAGGGAAGAGCGTTTCAGGGTGGAGAAAAGCAGCTGTAGGGACGAGGGTGGGCGAACGTTGCGGTTCGGTGGGACGAAGGAGTGTCGGGTCGGTCGGTGAGAAGAGTCGAGGAGCAAGAGGAGGAGGAAGAGGACGACGACGACGACGCGGGGCGGTGAAGGAGCGAAGGGAAAAGAGGAGCGAAGCACAGAGGGAATCGGGCGCGGGGGTCGGCCGGGCAGCGTCGGGGATGACGAGGGGGTCGCGGAGTTGCGGGGACGGGGATTTCCACTGCGGGGGTTGTGCTGCCAGTGGATACGAGGTCGGGGGTGGTTTGCGTGGAGGGACTGCGCGTCAGTCGAGGCCGCGCGAGGGCCACTAGCTCAGTGCTGGGGAGCGCGGCATCGCGATGCGTCGGTGTTCCGTTGCTGCCGCACTCGTCGCTCGACGCTTCCTATTTCTTATCCGTTCTAACACTAAAAAATACCACTCGTCTATCCTCGGGAAACGTTGCTACGTTGACGAACGACAACGAGCATTCTGTTCCCTCTATCGCACGATTATAAAGATATAATAAAACAAACAAACAAAAAATATTTGAATAATTAAATGAAGAGAAAAGAAAATATAAGAAATTACTAAGAGTACTAGAAATTACAAGAGAGTATTAAAACAAATTTAAAAAAATTGTAAACGAAAGTTTTTTCGCATCTATATCTCGGATCTTGCAGTATTCCGCATCGGCTTTAATCGTACGTCTCCAGACACCTATCCATTCAACAAAAACGACTAAACGAAAAAAAAGAAGAACACAAGAAAAACAACAGAAAAATATTAAAAGTAAATAAATCTGTACAAATTTGTCCCGCGTAGGATTGTACAAATAGTTCGAAAAAAAAAAAAAAATAGTGCCAATATCGTTTGATTGAGTTTCGGCGAAGATTGGAATTCGATAGACAAAAAAAAAGTCGTGTGATCTATCAGAGGTGCAAACAAGAGAGAGATAGAGAGAGAGAGAAAAAAAGCTTCATAGTACAAAGTAAATAACTAAAAAACAGCTTTATCTAGTAATCCGCGTGATTCCGCGATTTCGCAGTAGTGTCGGTCCAAGTCCTGTGCGCGATAAAACACGCGCCCGCTTAGTGAGTTTCTATTGTGTATATTCCCGGGATTGTGTGTAGGATTGTGTGCAGTGCGCGGCGGTCCGAGTTCTTTCCGTTCGTAAAGTTTCGAGTTCGAGGGAGTTTTTCGCGGCGCTCCTCGGCGAGATAGGCCGTGCGAGAGACCGCAGAGCACACCGAGGGGTGCACCGTCATGGCGCCGGACAGGGCCATGTGCTTTCGTCCGTTCAGTAGCTCACCCGAGGATCCGTCGAGACAACGATAATAATAGTACAGGATCGAGTGCGCGTGTGAGAACGATCCAGTTGCATCCACCTTACAAATGGATCCGTACGGTTGGTCGATGCTTCAAGGTCACTCGGGCATGGGACCGCAAGGCGGTGGAGCGCCGGCGAGCGCGGTTCCCAGGTGCTGGGAAAGGCCGTGCAGCAGATCGGGTGATCCGTCGCCGATGCGACCGATAGATCACGGCATGAGATCTACCGAAACAATGAGATCGATGGAATCCATGAGATCGATGGATTCGGGACGACATCAGTCTCTGGCCGAACAGATGCATGGTCTCGATTCAATGAGGTCGTCATTGGACCATCATCAGATGCAGCAGCATCAACAGCAGCAGCAACAACAACAGCAACAACAACAGCAGCAACAACAACAGCAGCAGCAGCAGCTGCAGCAACAACAACAACAGCAGCAGCAGCAGCCGCAGCAACCACAACAGCAACAGCAACAGCAACCCAGAGGCATGGAGAGCATGAGGTCGAGTATGGACCAGGTCAGAACGGAACAACCCCGAGCGATGGATTCGTCGTCGATGTTCCGTGGCTTGGACCATCATCCGCGAGCGATGGAGCACCCGTGTCGTCTGATGGACCACGCCGGCCACATGCACGATCATTATCTCGGTCACGACCACGGCTGTCGTTCGGTCGAGCACGTACCGAGGCTCTTCGAGCATCGTCAACACGATGCGGGTCTCTCGGTGCACCCTGGAAGATCAATGCCACCCGAAGCCTCGTGCAGATCGCTCGAGCATCAGCAGCCACCGCGACCGATAAATTGGTCCTGCAGATCTCTGGAGCATCAGCCCGGTCGCCCTTTGCCAATGGATTCGGTGATATTCGGACCCCACACTCATCCGCTACCGCCAAGATTGCCCGGCTCGGCAATCGCCGCTGCGGCCGAGAACGCTTTCAGGGTCAATTGCCCGGTTCACAGCCCGTTCCGGTTCAGATTTCCAAACGGCGTTCCCGATTGTCCCCACGGACATCAGGTAAATTACTCGACTCTGTAATTCGACCAAAGGATCAATTCGGCTTCCACCGCTCCTTGAGATTATGGAGGGGGAAGTGTCATGTAGCCGTAGCACTCGAGCATTCGCCTCCGCTGTCGGAGTTCTTATCTCTTCCTCGCCTCTGCGACTGGGTTCGGTGGTTTTGCAGCTTCGCGAACATTAGCGGTAGACCGGCGGGCTGGGGCGCCGGTCGGATCCTCAGGAGGATCGGACCGATATCCACATAGAACGTAGTGGCGCTCAAACTTTGGGAATACAAAGCGTAGGCTAATGTGTCGCGTACGACACATGGGAAATTTGCGTTTCACGGCTACGGGGGAAGAGATAGGAGAAGTGTGCATATAGAGCGAAAATGAAACTGCATCTCCTTGAGGGCAAGAGATGTAGAAGGACACGTCTGCAAAGTATTAGGTATTCAGAAGTTTACGAGGCTTCCCTGAGGGTTCGCGGGGAGAACCCGCACCCCACGTTTTCCGTCTACCAGACTTCCTTTTACTTCCCTTTATCGCGCTATCTCATTCGCCCTCCGTTCGACTACCTGCTTCTTCCTCCTCATCTTCTTTTTATCTTAAACTCTTTTAGAACATAAAAAATGTAAATAAAATACGCAGCGGAGAACCGCGATAGCGCACGGTCTGGGACCCCCGACGACATCGCGGCTCTTTGATCAAACCTCTCATCCTACCGTTGGGAAAAAATTATTACGGCCTCCATTTTTTTTTTTTTTTTACTTTTATCTCGTTTCATTTTCATCACTTGTCCCACAAACGAGAAGCGCCACGACGACAGGAGAAAATAATGTGGGTCAAGGTTTTAACTCCACCTCGAACTCTTCTCTTGACCGTGCTTTTGCCGGATGAAATTACAGACGCTCACTTTCCTGGGACGTTTAAGTGCAAATGCCGGATTGACGGAACGAAGCCATCCTGCTGCATTCCCCTGACGACAACTGTAGCGCCAAAAACCTTCGGGCAGTTTGTCGATAAAACGAGAGCAACCAAAAAAAAGCTATGCATATACCTGGACAGACATCCATACGAGCTGTCAGAACCGGAAAGCTTTATTTATTAATCGAAAGTCCAGCTCGATCCCTCAACGATTTACGTTGTGTACTTAAAAAAAAAAAAAGTGGAAAAACCCCGTTTTTGAAAATAAAAACGAAACACCCTCGGACATCTATATTTCACTGCAGGCGCCAGTATACCGCAGAGACAGCGTAGTCAGTACAGTCGGACTACAACCAGGTCGACGTGCGAATGAATAAAACACATGTCGCTGCATCACACTTCGGGCCGTTCGAATTTCGTACCCGGATGTGTACATCACCGAAGTAGTAAATGATCGGTTTATAACCGAATTTCATCAGGGGCATTGTGATCCCGATCACGTAGGAAATAGCGAGTTTTCCCTCGCCAGTGGAATACCAAAGGGTGTTCTCGGCGCGTTCCGCCTCCGAAGAATTTTAAGATCCGAATTCGAATGCGGCCTTGAATTACCGATAGATGTTTGCCTCTTCGGTTTTTACGAGGACACGTACGAACGGTGCGGAACGGGTAGATGCGCCGAGTTATTTTCAGAGTCGTCCATATTTATTCGAATCCTTGGTGGGCGGTTTTTCCCAGGATGGAGCGTAGGGGAGAGCGGGACAAAATGGCACAGCGGGGCAAAACGGGATAATGAGACGCAACGCAATTTTCCAATAACTTTTGTATGGTGGCGATGGTGGTACGTGGGGCAAAAGTGTTTAAAAATCCGGATGTATATTTGGGCCAAAATGGGGCATCCAAAAATTATTGGAATATTGAGTTATGCCCTCACCGTCCCGTTTTGCCCCGCTGTGCCATTCTGCCCCGGTCTCTCCTACGTATAGGCGATCTTTCCATTCCCGAGACCCGGAAAATCACTGAGTCGGCTCCTGATGGCGTTGATGGCAATGGCAGCCGTATATCGACGCGCGAAACTCGTTCCATTATGCAGGGGTGCGATCCACCCTTAGCATCGCCGTACCGTGCGTTGGAGGCGTCCGACTTTTCGATTTTGGGGCTGCGATTCCCTCTCCGGTGAGAGACGGACCGTCGCGCCCTCGCCCATTCGAACTCCGCCTCTCTCAACAACGCCCCGGAGGCTCCTCTCCCCAAGCCCCGAAGAACAACCACCGAAACTGCGGCCCAACTTTTACGATAGGCAGGGGAGAACGGGCCGACTCTGGCCGGTGTTTAATACCTGACTGGCTAATTTTTTTTAAATCTGCGGTTTTGTCGAGAAGTACCTTAATCTATCTCTTGTTACGACCCTCAAGGTTTTTACGATAAAACTTGTGGGTCCAATTTAATTTTTTTTTTTTAAAAGGAGGTTTGACAAGAAAAGGGATCAATACTTAATCATCTCTCCAAAAGGATGATTAATCATTGATTACAAAAGGCATTTTTAGATGAACTCTTAAACTGTAAAAGTAATTGTAAATTTAATGTACCGGAACTAGAAATTTGCTTACATTACTTACGTTAAATGAACACTAATGTAATCTTCCGTAAAATAAAAATAGTACGAGATATTAAAATTGCAAATCGTGTGCCTGAAATTTCAGAAACAGTTTGTATTAAAAAGCTTCCAATAGCCTTCATTAATTTTCTAAGTAAATTTTTTTACAGTGCAGCATTAGTTGGGTCGATGATTTTCTACTAAAAAAATTAAAAAGTCCATACATTTTTAAAGAAATTGTATCGCAATAATTTTCTCACGTAGCAATTATCAATTTTCAACCCCGAAATCACCGGAAGGGGAAAGAAATTACTGATGCAATTTGTGAATGCACTGTCCCGGTTCCGGCGCTGAGTTTACTGCTCTACAACGCCCCTCATAATTACTCTTCAGCTGTGTCATTAATTTTTGTTTTATACGTCTCTACAATGGACAGTTCACGCGGATAAGCTGAGTCACGTTATGTCGTTCGAGAGTAGTTCCGTGCAACGGGGAGTATTCTCGTCTACCGAAGCACTTTAACCTTTTAACAACGCTCAATGGCACAGTAGTTTCCCGTTGAAAAAAAGTAATAAGTTTCACCTATTTAAAAATACTAATTTTCACACCGATAAAGGAGACTGAGGCAAAACTAAATTTTCCAACAATCTTTGGTTACCCGATTTTGGTAACAAACCTTATTGGAAAATTACCTTTTCCCCTATTATCCCCTTTTGCCCGACTGTCCCATTTTCTTTACTTTCCTTTAGTTACATTTTTACAATTCAACGACCATCCAAAGTTTCAACCACCACAATTTTCGTTCAATCTAAAAATTGCGCACTTTCGCGCACAGATAAATAATTTATTTGACGGACACCGTTTATTTGGATTAAGTAAAATATTTATTTAAATTAAGTAAATAGTTACTTAAATGAAATAAATATTTAAATCATATAGATATTTTACTTAAACCAAATAAACGATGGCCGTCAAATAAACTATTTTTCTGGGTGCAATTAATTCCCGAAGACCGTTAATTCCGCAAGGGCGAATGTCGAAACTTGTTAGCTCGGAAACTTTGATTTGCCGGGCATAGTAGTTCCGAGCTGCGGTCCCGCTCGTTACGACTACTGTCCGGAGTTGCGCGTGTCTTATGTGCCGTCCCGCATTCGTCGATCAGTCGGGGACGGAATCAGCCGAGTATATTTACGCTGGTCAGCAGTCCCCGGTCCGGACGCGATCGGATTGAAACGTATCGAAACCTCGCCCACCCGCCGGTGGATCCGGTCGAATTTCTCAGAGTCTCGGGTCGACGTCGGGTCGTCGTCGGCCTTCCCTCGTCTCTATCTCGTCTCGACGCTGGCGCGCATTAGGGACGGCTCGCGAGCCAGAAATTGTAGAGCCGTTTCAGCGTGTATCCGCGCCAGGAAGACCGGCGAGCGCGGAGGCACCGACGTATCGACTACGTACAATAATAGCATTGGCAACACAGCGACACTAATACTGTATCGCACAATGCCCGCATGCTTCGCCGCAACGTGGCCGGATAGATTCGCATTAACGTCATCGACACGCCGCCAATCTCATGCACGCCGATCGCTCTATAGGACAGCGAAAGGGTTCGATACATCGAGGATCTCCCGCATCTACCCATAACGCGACCGGGGAACTCGGGAACCGCCTCCAACGAGGCATCTCAGTACCCGCTCGAAATTTCAGACGAAGGAAACGTCCGATCCAACTGTTCGCTATTCGTTATGGATTTATGCCCTGCTCGATATTCCACGAATGTTCAGCGGTTTTCTTTTTTTTTTATTTCTTTCTTCCGCCCTTTCCTCCTTTCCCTTTCTCCTCCGTCTCTTCGCCGGGCGCGCCTTTGCAACGCGAAGGCTCGCGACGGGTGTCTCGATCCTCGAGGCAAACTACAGAATTCCTCCCGATCGCGGTCCGGTTTATTACTTTTTTCACTCGGCGGTTATAGGGAGCTGCGTCGATACATTTTTTAACTTTCTTTTCTTCTTTGCGGGACAAAGCATATTATAGTTCCTTGAATATTTATATGGAGAACAGTTTTTATTGTGTGTATTTTTTTTATTAGAATTTAACCTCGAGGTATGAAAAAAACGAGAAACGGTATAGACAAAAAAGATTTACTGAAAGAGGTATGCGTGGAAAGAGTGATTTACATTTATAGCGGGTCGCGTTGTATCAGCTTTTGCAAGAGTTTCAGGTCGAACGGTAGGAATTGAAGAGGTGGGTGAAATATGGCAACTTTAAAAAAGCAGTAAAACGTAACATTGTCAATTACACCCACATCGACATCCAGAACGGTAGTTCCGAGAAAAGCCATACAAGATACTACGCCAATATACAGTTGTAAGAAGAAATTGATCTATTGATTTATATTTTGATCTATATTTATAATTGATTTATAATTGATCTATAGCACCCAGAAAAAAAATTGTTTGTCGGCCACCGTTTATTAATTTCATTTTCAAGTAAAATATGTATTTGATTTAAATAAATATTTATTTCAATCAAATGAATATTTTACTTAATCTTAATAAACAGTGGCCGGCAAATAATTTTTTTTCTGGGTGTAAGGCGATACGATAAAGCTAGAGAGATACGGAGGTGACTCGCACCGAACACAGTTATCACGCAATCAGCTACATCGCCACCGAAGTTACCGAAAGTAAAGTCACCTAAGTCAAAGCATCATTTTAACATTAACCCCATTCCGAGATCCAGAAGGGAGGTTCCCAGAAAGGACAAATAAACTACCACATACAACGTCTACATACGATTGGATAAAGGAGAAATAACCTACGACGCGTTACTCATATCTCATATATAGTTATGAGAAGAAACTGATTTATAGCGGTGAGCCGACGCGAAAAGGCAATCGGTATTTCGAAACCTGAAGTAACTATCCCACCGAACAGTGTACACACGCTCGATTCAATTGGTCCATTCTACGATCCGTTATCGCAGTTATCACGCAACCAGATACATCGTTACCGAAATTACCGTAAGTAAAGTCACCTAAGTCGGAGCATCAATTTAACGCGTGCTAACACACAGTATTGGAATGCCGGTAATAACATCGAGTGGCGGCAGTAGTAACAGCCCACGTAGGTACTCGCCTGGATCCATTAAAGCTCCCCCCTTCTCGATAGCAGATAGATGAAGCCCATCACGTACCTACTGTACCGGGGAACTGTAGGGCCGGCTATGGCTCGCACTGGACCGTACCAGACTCGATTTGATTCCCCAAACGAGTACGTCGCGCGAGAGTGCGCAATTGCAATGAGAAACGCGATAACGTTTTGTCGTGGCGCGATATCGATAAGGCCGTGTATGAGCGTGTGTGTGTGTGTGTGTGGGGGGGGGGGGGGCTGAGAGAATGGTCCAGCGTGAGGCCGAAGGGTGGCCGTGTCTGCTGTGCGGTCAATGCACTCTCCTCCATTATCTATTGTCTAACTCACTTTCGCCCTAACTTTGCACCAGACACACCACAAAACCCGATGTAGACATTATAGATTGACATTATGGATTCACGAGTTAATATTCCGACACACCAGAACGCGAGAATGTTACGATATGATGGTATTAATATTCTAACGGGGTTGGTCCAATTTCACGACTGTTACCCTTAGAATTTCTTCTCACTGAACGCTACTTTTTTATCGATGTTTTCAAGTACACCCAGAAAAAGAATTTATTTGACGGCCCCGTTTATTTGAGTTAAATAAATATTTATTTAAATTAAGTAAATAATTACTTACATGAAGTAAATATTTATTTAAATCAAATAAATATTTTACTTAAATCAAATAAATATTTTACTTAAATCAAATAAATATTTTACTTAAATCGAATAAACGGTGGCCATCAAATAAATTATTTTTCTGGGTGCACGAATCGGCTAATTCGCATTCTCCCTAACTCTTTATCAGACTCACCGTGAAAGCCTTCTACACACATTACTGTTTGACATTATGGATTCGCGAGTTGATCTTTCGAGTCACAAGAATGCAAGAACGTTATAGTATAATGATATATTGTTCTGTCGAGGCGGGTCCATATTCTCACCAATACTCCTACTAACTTTTGTTTCTCACTGAACGGTACTTTTTTCTCGGTGTTTTCAGGCATGAATTGTCTAACTACCTTTCGCCTTAACTTTGTACCAGACTCACCACAAGAACGCAAGGAAGTTATAATACGACGATATAATGTTCTATCGGGGCTGGTCCATATTCTAACCGCTACTACTAGTAACATTTTTTATTCACTGAACCGTACTTTTTCCTCGATGTTTTCAAGCACGGATTTGTCCCGTGACCTCGAAAAAAAAAATTCCAATTCTCTCCGAATACGTTTTTTAAAACCCTATAAATTTTCATTCTACAACGTATGACGGACGTATCACGGTATTACGACACAAAAGTTAGTTTTTCATACTCCATAAAACCATCATGATTTTTATGCTGAAAAAACAAAATAACTTTTCTGATATAATCTTTTCCCGTCCGCCTGGTACCGTTTTGTATTTTTCCCCTTGACGTTTTTAAGCTCGTATTTTTCAGAATTCGTCACCGGTTCACTCTCGCAGAGCACGTAAATAGAAATGCATCAACTTTTGCTCTCCGGGCTCGATCCTTTGATCATTTTTCAGCGCCTTGTAGTCGATGACCCACATATTCCGTGGATGGACCTCCTTTGCCCAGGGACTCTCGGTTTTCTCATACCTGTGCATCCTCCTGCATACCGTAAGAGACGGTCCAGCACAGAGAGTCGCCCACGTACAATACGAAAAAAAAATGGTTGGAGTAACCAAAAGTCGCGAGGATAATATGGTCAAAGCTTTACATGGTTCGTACAACTAAAGGATTGTGTTGTTAAACGATTACTCGCTTCAGTCGATACATCATTTTTCGGATGTCTTTTCGGATGTCTTTCCGGATTTCTTTTCGGATGTCTTTTCGGATGTCTTTTCGGATGTCTTTTCGGATGTCTTTTCGGATGTCTTTTCGGATGTCTTTTCGGATATCTTTTCGGATGTCTTTTCGGATGTCTTTTCGGATGTCTTGTTTAAAGACATCGAGCAAGATATCCAGCAAGATAGAAAAACCAGACATGAATGACGGTCAGTGTACCAACCAAACGACGCCTTTGAACGTACGTCACCGCGCTACGGTTAATACGACCATTTCCTGTTCTCGGCACAAGAATGAGGATTTATTTCCTTTGCGGACAGTTGTTTGCCGGATGCCCGAGCAGCCTTTCTCGCATTACACTACGAATTCTCACGGAAACAATTTGCGTATCCGACAACGACGAGCCGGGCTTGTATTTATCTCTCGCGTCACTCGGAAACTTACGAGGGATCACGTGACTCCTCGACGGAGGCTTGAACCGCCGAGGAAACACGAGTGTCTTCGCCCTTTGCTGACACAGCGCGCGGAGAAATTGCGTCGGGTACAATTGCGTGGAAAGGGGGAATGTACGGTGGGATGCTGCAAGAGACAGACGAGTGTAAGAGACAACGCGAGAGAGGAAAGGCTATGATAACGGTACAGCGGTTGCATCTTCCTTGCAACAGCGAGGCCCTGCCAATCTCTCGCGAGTCTGCTCCGCCACCTTAACATTATCTCGCAAAATTGTATCCATTTTCTTCTGCAAATCGTTTCGCTGCCAGGCGAGGCAGCGAGCGATGAAGGGGCCAAACGGTACCGTGGGAAAAAGGGACCTTTTTTCAACGATCTTTCGCGGAGCGAAAGTGGAGGACGCTGGTCCATTTTTCCCCGCGTCTCTCACCGCTCTTCCGTGTGCATAACGAAATTGTTTCGTCTCCGCGATGCTTCGTAGCTCCGAGAGAACTACCGCGGCAGCGCAGGCTGAATAGCCGATTATACGCGTTATTGGAAAAGCATTTTTGAGGTTTTTTTTTTTTTTTTTTTTTTTTTTTTTCTTGAAGATAAGGCAAGTATCGTAAAGCGTTTTCGTCTGGCAGCGACGTTGCGATAGGTTAAACCTCTAAACAGTAACCTGTAAGGGATTTTATCCTCAACGATGTGCACTGTACTTTCTCTCGTATCACGTTCGAAAGGTGACAAAGTATTGCCAATTTAGAGCAATTTACAAAGGAGAGAGGTGGATCGGGTCAGTAGTCTATAACAGCAGTGGAGTGAACTTGCCGTACTGAGCTTCACCTTTAACAGTGACATCAACAATTTTATTTCTTTTTAAAAATATAATGCTGTTTATTATCATTATTATTTTTAAATATAAACTGAAAAACTGATATAAATTTGACGAGCAAGCGACATCGAGATTTAACGTTTAATACCATAATGCATTTTTCAAAGGTGATAGGGTCTGACCGATAAAGGTCGTACCTACCGGCTTCGCTCCACCGCCGCCTCGTGTGAAGTCAATGATGCATGCGAGATGAACGCTTGCACTGCGGCAGGCTTGTCGACCTGTCTGGATAACCGCGAAAATTCTACCGAAAGTGATACCTCCCGTAACCGTAGAGCTCCCGAGGCGCTTTTTTTCCTAAAAAAATGTTAACCGCGTAAAACATTGTTTTAAGGCCTTGGTAGAGACGAGCTGCCCCGGTCTTCCCTAATCGTCTACATGACATATCACGATTACTTTTGACATTTTTTTTTATTCATAAAAACAAAACATAAATAGTATTCTTTTTACTCGTCTAATTATGGTGGCCGTTTTTTCCCCGGAAATAAATTCCCTGACTTTTCCCTGACTTTTCACTGACTAACTAAAACATTTCCCTGACCAAACCTTCAAGGACTTATAATCAAAAAAATTAATGATGAAAATGAACATGGCTAATTATTATATAAACATTTTTAAATTGTATTTTCTTTTCTAAATGTTCCCAATTTTTTCTTTTTTAAGACTCCCTTTTATTTAGTTCTTATTGATTTGTAGAAGGTGCGGCGACAATTTACTTTCTCCCTGACCAATTTTGAAATTCCCTGACTTTTCCCTGATTCCCTGACCAATTTTTTGATTCCCTGACTTTTCCCGGTTTTCCCGGTTTTCCCTGACCGCGGCCACCATGT